>CAJQUW010008688.1:5000-136897 GCA_907163375.1 Prostheceraeus crozeri
AATATGTTTTTTAATATTTTTAAAAAATAATTTTTAAAATATTTTTATTTAAATTAAATTCTAATTATTAATAATCTATATTATGTTAATTATTTTATTAAAAATATTTTAATTTTTTTATTTTTATTTAATATAAATAAATTTAAAATTTTATAAAATAATATTATTTATTTTAAAAAATTTTTCCTTAATATTTAATTAAAAATAAAATAATTAATAAAAATACAAAAAAAAATAATAAAAAAAAAAAAGAATTATTAAAGTATTTATTTTATTCTTTAAATATCAAAATAATTGTTTTATTTATGATAATTTTTTTATTATTATTTTTAATAAATTTCATAGATTATGTTCTTAGAAAATTATTTTTATATATATTTTTTAAAATAAAAATTAAAAAAAAAAAAAAAAAATAAAAAAAAAAAAAAATACAAAAAAAAAAAAAAAAAAAAAAAAAAAAAAAGAAAAAAAAAAAAAAAGAAAAAAAAAAATAAAAAAAAAAAAAAAAAAATAAGCAAAAAAACAAAATAAAAAAAAAAAAAAAAATAAAACAATATTTAAAATTAAAAATAAATAAAACCAAAAAAAAACAAAACAAAAGAAACAAAATAAAAAAAAATCGCAAAAAAAAAACCAAAAAATCAAGATAACAGAAACAGAAGTAAAAAACAAACACCAAAAAAAATAAAAAAAAAAAATAAAAACAAAAAAAATACACCACACATTCAGAATAAATACACAATTAACAAATACACAAAATAAAAAAACAAAAAAAACATTAAAAAACCTGATAACCAATATATTATAAAAAAAATAGTAAAAAAATAATGAAATAAAAAAAAATTTATTATATATTAGATATCTTAATTAAATTAAGTTAGAATTTTTTATTTTAGTTTATTAATTATATTAAGAATTTTAGAATATATTATATAAATTTTTTTTGATTTATTTTAATATATTTATTATATAGTTAAATATTATTGATATTATATATATTATGTTTATTGGAAATTTTTAATAAATATTGGATGTTGTAATGATTTTGATTTATTATTATTTAAAATATTTTTAAAATTAATATTATTAATTTATTATTAATAAAAATTTATTATATTAAATTTATATTTTTGTTTTATATATTATAATTTTAATTAATATGATATTATTTGATTATAAAAAAATATAATTAAATATTATTAAAATTAATATTATTATAATTCAAATAGATATAAATAATTATATAGTTATAATTTTGATAATTTAAAAATTATTTGAAAAATTTTTATTAATATTTTAATCAAATATGATATTTTTTATTATTTATTTTATATTTATTATTATTTTTATTTAATTATATTAATTATTAATTTTCTTATTTTTATTATTTTTTAATATAAGAGATAGTACAAATAATATATTATTTTTTGTTTTTGATATTTCTATTTTTTTTTTATTTTTTTTTTTTTTTTTTAATAATTCATAATATAATTTACATGTATAATTATTATTTATTAAATTTAATATTTATATTTTTTTATTATTTATATTAAATATAAAAAATATTATAAAATATAATTAATATAATTTAATTTATAAAAAATTTTAAAAAATAAATATATAAAATAAATTTATTTAATATTTAATATATATATTTAAAATAAATTATAATTAATATTATTATTAATTTATTTAATAATATAAAAATAAAAATAAAAAAATATAATAATAATAATAATTATATTATTTAATCTTATAAAATTTATTTTAATATTAATTAATTATATTATAATATTATTTTAATATTATTAATATTTTATATATTATTTATATTTATAATATATTATTAATAAAAAAAATATATAATATAAATAAAAATAATACAATAATAAAATTGAAAATAAAAAATAAAAAAAAATTTAAATAAAAAAAAAAAAAATAAAATAAATTATTTTATAATAAAAATATAATTTTTTAATTTTTATTTTTTTTTTTAATTAAATTTTTTTTTCCAAAAAAATCATGGATTGTCAGCTTAATTCGTCCATTTGAGAAATTATATTAATTGCACCTACTTTGTAGCAATATCCCTAGCAATTATTTGGAATATTAATTTTTCATTGCCCCTGTTTATCAGTGATGTTTGCGCTCGGTGAGGTTTCTGTCATGAAAAAACAGAAAAGAAGAAGAATGACAAAGAAAAACAGACAGAACGCTATTATTTATCAGTGGCCGTCATAAGGCAGGTAACATCTAAATCTGCTTGTCGTCGGTTAAAAGGGTAAAGGGAGCCTAGCGGACGATATACTGATTGATTTGTCCTTGCATATCTTTCATATCACCTGTTTTTTTTCAAGTGAAATCTCAAAAGATGTAAGGACCGTCAAGTTTGGGCGGTTCGTCCAAGTAAATTGCGGATGTATACGTCTTAGTGAAAATTTGCTGAGCTTGCAGCTGCTGTCCACAGTTGCCCTCCATCGCAGTGCTGGTACGGAGCGAGTATTTGTTTTCAGCTTATGCCGCACCGATACCCACACAAAACCGAGAAACCGTTCTTGCACACCCGTGGTTCGTGAAGATTGTAAACAGTTCACTTAGCTTCTTTAGATGATGACATTGACTTGAGTGTGAACGAGTGAAAGGATTGTTGTAATGATTGGGCCGTCTTGTTGGCATTCTTGTTCAAGCCCTACTCATTGCTTTTTTAGGCCCATATTAAGTAAGAGATGATGCAAATTGTGTAGAGATGTAATTAAGGAGTTTTGCTATGTTTAGACTTTTTGCACTAGCAGATTTATTTTTTTAATTGTCTTTCTGATTTTCCCGTGTAGAATACACGCGTATGCTTAGCAGTTGTTCAACAAGATATCCTGATATTTTTTACATGTAGGGCCTTAGTTCTCTCTTTTATATTTGTGCCTTCTTTCTGTAAGCCAGATGAGAATATTCCTGTCAATGTCAGAGCTGGATCAAAAACCTAAATTTAGTTGCGTAGCGGAGTACATGTGCATTGTATTCCAAATTCATGGCATTATCATAACTTGACATGACTTAGACTGCCGTATGTCGTTGACCTGGAACAGGCCGGTTAATATTCCAAAGGAATTTTAACTGAGCAATGCTAACTAAGTCAAATATTGCCATAATCATAAGGTCGGGTTGGATAAATTTCGTCTATATATAGAACTATCTTAATCTGTATTGTATATAACTTGCACGTAATATTAATTGCAGAGCTTTATGGGCAAAGCTGTCGGACCCATCTTGCGAATAATGTTTCAAATAAAATGAAACTCGCTGCGAATAAATATTGACTTGGTCCTAGCGATAAATTGTACCTTGGACATTCTTACATTTATATGAAACCTATGATGTCTTACATAATAAACACTGGTCTACAGAGGGGAAAAGGCAAACTATAACAAAACTATTACATGTATTCATACCGCTATCATTAGTTAAAGCTTCATATTAGTCACAAGCTCTTACAGCTGGTAACAGTTTCATAAAATAATAAAGCAGCATAGTCCGAGCATCATCAACTGAGTTACTGTGGATTTGTAACCGCATACGAAGCTGTCAAAGCCAATGTTTAAGAAGTTGCCGATATTTCTAAGAAGAAAGGATAACCGACTTGAATTTCACAAATAATTTTCCATTGATTATAAGACAAAACAATAAAATTCAAATTGCATTCTGATATTTGTTGTCCGGATAAATGCATAGAAATATTCATTTTGTAACCACCAAAAAACTGCGCTCGATGCCAGTGAAATTCTAACGAAACTGGAGTCATTTGAACGCTCCACACTTCCTAACACGATTTACTCATATTTTTTGATATTCAGTTATACGAGCACCTGCTCTGAAAGGATGCAGAATCACAATGTCTAGCCGTGTTTATCATTTGCATTGCCATTAAGTTGTCCAAAGTATCCAGCGAAACAGCTGGTGGTTTTTTAAGATCACCCCGAAAAGATCAGAATCAAGCGATGAGTGAATGTTAAATGGAATGTACTCTCATCTCTTACAAACCGGTTCTTACCTTCCCATTCAAAAAATTTTGAAAGCGCATTCTAAAGACGTGGATGCTGCAAAAACAACTGTACCCCCATTTTGATAACCAGCATCACAGGCAGAAAATTTCAATAGCTGACCCAGGAAAAATAGACAGTTATGGAGATTTTCTCCTAAAATGATGCCAAGTCCATAAAAATGCAATGGTCCGAATCTCGAACCATCGTTGGATCCATCAGTGTGTGAGCGTTGACCTAGCTCCGACAATCAGTTCTGCCCATAGAAATAAACGTTTATTGCAAGTTAACAATTTTATCTTTTTAGTTTGTCTTTTTATTTTGTGCACTTTCTATGGTTCTGCCACTAACGTTGCAACCACAGACAGTCTTTCGTAAAAAGAGTCGTTGCCACAGCGGCATTCCAAGGCTTGTTTTAAAAGAACAAGAGGACGTCACCATCAAAAAAAAGTGAAAACAGTTAAAGCAAAAAAAGGAAAAAATTTTTGTGACAATAAAGTCGATGCTTCAGAGCACTAAAGATAAAAGTAAGAGCATCGGACAGAAAGAAACACAGGGAATGAAACATTTAATATGATGTAGAACTATCGAGCCGATTGATAATACTGCAGGAAAGCACATTGTCTCACCGCGAATTAGATTCCATTGCACACAATTTTTCGTCAAAGACCTTCGTCTTTGCAGAAAATAGTGTGATCATCAATTAATAATGCACTACCAATTATTCCAGCATACAGATGGCAAAACTTTTGTTGCCTTGTGCAGCTCGCCGCCACAGATCGACTTCAGTTCCTCCAGGTGCGCTGGAAATTTGGGTGGACCTATACCCTCAAGCTCGATGCATTGCCCCGAGACAGAGAGAATTGATGGGGAAATACATGCAATATTAATGGAAAAACCAAGCAAGACAGCAGCAGTGAGGAAGGAGGATGAATGAAAGAGTAACATCATACTTGATCATACTCCTGACACACATGCAACTACACCGCTAATTTCCTCTCAATCCACTTTTTCTCTTTCGACCGAGTTATAACTGTTTCTTTTTTTGATGAAAACTTCAGCTTTCTGTCAATTGCGATTGGTTTAATTTCCTTTTGTGTTACCTTCCTTCAGCGCCTGTTATAAACTGGAAACGGATCATCTTAAATGACTTGTAATAAACAAGAATTTTTTTGTTGTAAAATTTTTGGTGTGTTTAGTTGTAAGGTTAGTGACTTTTGACTATAATTTGCTACATGCCACATTATGTACTACGATAAAGATGATTCGGTGACAAAATGCCAGTTTATAATTTAGTATTAATAACAACAAAATGGCTCCTAAGTAACAGTAGATCAGTAGTAAGCAAGTGTTTTCTAAATGCAGATATTTTGCAAAATCTTTTGGTGAGTCATCACGACGGAACGTATTACTTTCAAAAATCGCTTATTACAATAAACACTTAGTTTTTATTGTATTATAATTGCGGAGATTGCACAAGACATTTTTGAAAATCAGTGTGTCCCGACAGATATTGGGCTTGGTAAAAGTTTTTGATATGAGCGTGTTTTTACCTCCTCTTCAATAATCATGATATATGAATACCGTATCATTGCGGTATTAGTAGGCCTGCGAAATTTTTTGTAGAGCTTGCGAAAATAATGTGAAATCTCTGGCCCGACACTACTGATCTGATAGATAAAACGTGAAAGAACGTAAGTGCATGTTATTGTTGTTTCATTGGAATTTTTGATTTAATTGGTAATAGTTTGTTCTGTAAAATGTAAAACGTATTATGTTCGTCAGTCTGTACTAATCCTTCTTTTGTTAATGGTTGTGTTTCCCAGTACACGGATTCCTCATCAATTGCATTGTTTTGGGGCTTTTCTCAGCTCATTTAAAGTGGGTCTCGTTATATCTGGTAAAGTTTGCAATTATTATGATCATTTAACAGCATTTTTGTGTGGAATGACGTTGAAGGTGTCGTTTTCTCCCGATACACATGGTTCTTTCCAATGCCATTGAAAGTTCAAATTGTGCTTCTGATTTGGCAGCTCAATTCTCTACTTGTATATTATAGTATGTATTTAAGATAGGAATCATTTTCAAAATTTGTGCTGTTTGAAAGATGGGATTAGGTCATTCTCGTGTCTCTGCAGCTCAAAATCTAAAGTCGTGTACATGACCTTCCATAATTTATGTACGATGTAGATGATATAAAAGGATTGATCAATATTGAAAGAGTATAAAGCACGTGATTACATAAGAACTTGAAAGAAGAATGTAATAAATGATCACTTTGAGTAATCGAAAAATTGCCGATGCTGTTGAAAATATATTCCCAAACTTCGTCTGTCTCGACCGCGTCAGGGACGACCGAAAATTTGAGAATATATTTTCAACTCAAACAGCATCGGCTAAGTTTTTCGATTTTTAAAACAGTAGGCGGTTTAATGCGGGAAACAATTAAATGATTAGTTTGAAAATGAATTCCAGTTCAGCTACAATTAGTCATCTAAATCAATAAAGAATCTGTCTAAGATCCGCGCGTGCCCCGAAATTTTGAAAGAACATGTGTGAATTTTGACAAAAACCGGTATACATTGCTAATCAGGTAGTTCATAATAGGGTACATAATCAGTAAAAGTCAACCTTCAGAATGTCCAATTTTGAGTAAGCCCCTCCCCCTCCTATTTTGACGTCAATGCAAGCAGCCCCTACAATGTTTTAAAAATAACATGTAATTTTTTGTTTCTTTGCAGGTGGTTAATCACCGTTGGTGATCTCCGACATTTGATGTCTTTACTTTCCTTTGTCCTCTATAACTTTCGTACTCGCTGGAGCTGAGCACTGCGTCAAGTAGTGCAATTGGATTATTAGCTATGGTTGATCTTTCAATATTCTTGCGAATGGTATGGATAATACTGATGGAAATAATCTTTTGTTTTGAATCCATGGAGTATATGCATGTCATACTTCTGTGTCAGACTTCTTTCACAATCGAAACGTGTTATCGTTTAATACTTTACATATAGGCCCCCTGAAGTGTCTGTGGCTGTTTATGATGCCAAATTTACCGATGACTTACTGTTAATCATATACATCAATCGGTTTATATGCATTTTTCAAGATCCTTGCGAGTCCTAAGTTATGTCAGCCATGATATCGTGAATGCTTCGTAATTTGTCGACTAAATGAATGTATTGCATTTCATATATATTAACCCATATAGGCAGGATAATACAGTGAGATTATATCCAACTTCATAATACACGCATGGTCTTAGTTATCTATCATTTCCGTTGAAATTCCAGTTCATAAATCCTAGAGCCACTAACAGGTCTCTTAAACGAATTAATGTAATTTTTCTTTGGATACGGAAGTAATCAGGTTGTTAAGTAAGTTATAAATTTTGTTAAGTAATCCCCAATCTTTGAATTGCTGCTGCAGCTGTGCCTGTGATAAAGTATGTAAAACAATTCAATTTTAATTTTTAGAATTGACTCTTTTTGAAGTTTTACTGTTTTTCTTTTATGCCAACTTAATTTAGCTTTATGATCCAACTTCAGAGAACTCAATGTTTGTAAAGAGAAAGACTAGCGAACATTGTTAATAGTGAACTTTTTTTTCGTTGTGTTTTTTTAGCCTCCAGTGTTTACACGATTGTGTGTTGTGGGTTTTGAAGAATATCTAGGCATACCTAAATGAGCTATGGATAATTTCCGTAATAGGAATTTCAGTAGTTTCTAGCATGCCAAATCAGATATGATTTACCATGCAGTTTGAATGAAAACAATGGCGCGGTCAGTTGTGATTTCATTTTTTGAACCGCATGATCGATCCAGATATGAATTGAATAAAATATATGAAGATCCCATTTGTGATTAACACCCCAGTCGCAAGTGCAATGAATCACTGCTATTTCTAGACACGAACTAAGTTCGTAGTTCCACACTCATTGGAGAATTCAATCTGTTATCGATCGTGCTGTTTAATAAGCCGCAACTTCACCTTCCGGTCCTTTCTACGTCCATCAAGTGCATCGTAAATATCAGGCATGATTTTTTTACAACATCAATGGCACAGATAAATCATTGATACTTTATGATCATGCCATGATAATATTCATCATGAGGAAAATAATGAATCTTCGCCTTCTCTGCATGAATCAATGATTCTCCATGCATGAAACATAGCATTTCGCCATGCTTGAAGTCATGCATTCCCATGCTGAATCATGACCCTGTGGGAACGAATCTTGCGAAAAACTGGGCGAATGTCAGCTGCAGAATATCATGCCTAAAGTTCAGTCATATTGCGGGATATTCGCTGAGGCGAAAGTTCGCCGGCGACAATTCGCGCTCTATATGTCACCTTTTACTTTTGACTTTCTCTCTTATTTTCTTTAGTAATCCGCCTCTACAGCCAAGGCTCTATTGTCTCCCTCACCTCACTATCCCCCACACATATGGCTAATTTATCTAAGAAATATGTGCAGACTATTATCCTTTGATAATGATAAGAATATAGAGAATCCGCATAAATCAATTTTCATAACATCTCTTGACATTCAATAATTTACAACAATGACAAATATGTGAATGATATCATGGTATTTACTGCGACATTTATGGAAGATAAATACTTTTTTTAGTTTAAGCCTTCGTGAATTAAAAAAAGATCCCTTTTTATCAGATCAGACTGAGTATACAATATATTTTCATGTGAAGGTAATATACGAACATTACTACTTACCACTAATTAGTTGCTACAATATCCACGATTTCGCCGGTAGTCGAAAAATCAGCTCGCATTAGTAGACAAATATCTACCAACGAATTATAGCAACTTTTTCGCCACCTGTCGTGTTTTAATTTTAAACAAGTTTTTTGATAAATTATGACCATTTTAACATGCGGAGATAGTTTTTACACGAAAATGAACCTTTAAAAAAATTATCCACAAAATCGCTACCTCGCCAGATAATCTGTTGATATTAGCAAGATGCGTTCCCACAGGGGAGTGTCCTAAATATTTCACCAAATCTCCAACTGTTCCCCGATCTTCAAATTCGACTGCTGATTCCCGACGGTCCTTTGAGAACAATAGAATTGAGAATTTGATCAGAGAATCTATTGAGGAAGATTCGTTTTGATTCTCTCGATGCTCTGCGTTCGAAACTAGGTAATTCTTCAGGTCACCCTCGCCCCACCAATATTGTGAAGGTAGATCATCAATCGTGTTTGACTTTTATGTACGTCAGTGTTTCTAACATCGAACTTATGGCTCCTGTTCACAAAGCTACGGTGATCGTCGACGAAAGCATGAGCGTGCGAGTATTCGTGCTGTCATCAAAATTAGCGAATTCCAACTTTCGCCATATCTTCAGTGGAGATAAAGTAAAAACCATTTCTTGGAACTTTGTAACGTTATTGCCTGTACGAAGAATTTGTCAGAAAAGCATTTAGATAACAACAGTAGCTCTCAGTACCTAGAACTCGCTGCTTCTTTTCTTGAAACATTTTTAGATTGTGAAAGTCAATCCCGAATTTGAAATGTACCACCTAGTATAATTTTGTTATTGAACTTTTTTATGTCAATAAAACAATTGCTTGAATCAGAAAAGAAAATTCCGTGTACTTGGTCAAATTCAGCAGAAACTTATTTCCACTGTTATGCATGATGACTCCTTTCTGATTGTGTTAAACCAGACGCTTTATGTGAGTCCAAAGTGGTTGGTGGATTTTTTGTCACCAGAAATTGTTGGATTTGGACAATTTATTAGAAAATGATGTAAATATAATTTACTATGTTGCTGGTTACATCGGTAGAATGTTGCACGCCAATTCAAATGTTCGGAATGTAAAATTCTGCTTATTGCAAATGATTCTGTCGACGAGTGTCCACCGTTTACGATTCCGCTGGGTAGTAGCCAGCTTTTTGAAATGGCCAATCGAGGTTGTTTGGCTGAGCCCTCAGATTTGTGCTTTCTTATAAGCGCGATCGGCTACCTCTCTTACGCTGTCATTTTTGACAATGATGCTTCGAAATCACGTTTCCTTTCAGCGCAAAATCATCGCTCTCTGTTTGTGAAAGCAACATCTGATATGATGCGTAAATTCTGTAATAGGCCTATATCGACGAGATGTAAATCAAATCATATTGCTGTTGACCATATTCTCACACGAATGTACAATTGTTTGTCAAAGAATAACTAAAACGAGTGTACACAAAAGATGAGTCGGCAAGTATTACAAAAAAATGCAGGAAACTTCAGAGTGATTTTTGATGTACACAATGGTTGTCAAATCATGTAAATATGATGTTGTAAATATTCCTTCATTTTCTGTAAATAGTTCTTGCAATATTTTCTTATTTGTTGAATAAATGTTTTAACACGAATTTTTGTAAATATTGTAAAATTATGTAAAAAAAACAGGAAACTGTAGAGAAATGCTGCGATACTGCGAACTGTAATAAATTTTCTTGTCATATTCTTCATTGCTTTCATTATTTATAGTGTATAAAGATGGGGATGTGCGTATATACATATGATATGCAATTAATAGTTGCACATAGCGATTTAGTATCTTGAATTAGGTAACATGAGTGGTAGTGTTCTAAACTACTAATGAAAGTAACCCTCATTATGTCAGTAGTGCGACGTTGTTGTTCTTCCCGTAACAGAATATATAATCTATAATTCCCTGAACACAGCAAATAGCCCATCCGTTGCTGATAGAGTGCTGTTATGACGGTTCTCTTTGGTTTTTAATTTCAGTTGATCTACGAATGGAATCAATTTGTCCAGACTGTGACCATGTGCGGATTTGGACTGCTGTGCATGCGATAATCGACCGACAACTTTTATATTGGCAAAGCAAGAAAGAAATAACTCCCCTATACAGTCGAGATTCTTTTAAGTTGATTACAAAGCACATGGTAACCTCGTTTCATCGACCATTGAAGGCGCGGGACGCCGAAGTAATTAGTCTACTTTCTAACTTGATTGTCTTAACAGAATCTCAACCGTAACACCAAGAGGAGATTTCTTTCTTCCTTTGCCAATATGAATATGATCTCCCGTTGTTTGCTCAAGTACGTAAAAATTTCCAAATACATTCAAAATAACTTCAAAAACATTTGAGCTTTCATGTTTTGTTTATGCAATCAATGACGATCCGGTTACGTAGGAGATATTTATATTGCCATTTCAAAATAGAACTGATAACTTGACGAGATGATCCATGTAAGTTGAAAACAAAGCGATGATATGATAGAAAAATATTTTTAGAAAAACGTAAAAAATGTTCATACAATACATAATCATCTAAAATCTGAAGCTAATTAATTGAAGTGTGTTCATGATCTAACAGCCACTTTTTCGTGAGATTTCTTGTACCTCGAGCGTACATCCCTTGGGAACCATCACTTCGAATAACACGGTGACAAGGAATGATTATTTGAACGGGATTCTGTCGCATCGCTTGTCCCACTGCTCGACACGCTTTGGAGGATGATCCACAAGCAACTGCTAGCCCATTGTAAGATATAGTATTGCCAAACGGCACCCGCTGCAGCAAAGTTTCCCAAACACGATAGCGGAATGAATCTGGAGAAAGAGAAACAATTGTCTGGTATTTGCATATATAATGATTATGATCATGTCAAGCCAAGTCATGAAATATATTTAGCTCAGACTATAATACGTGGCGCGAATTTATTCCTGACAAAGAGGAGTCCATCCTGACATAGTAAATCTTGTGAAACTGATCAGAGAAACATTGACGACAGTTGTTGGAAACAACAAAATTCTCAGCAATGAAGAATTACAATTACAGGATATTCAATGGGTTTCTCGAAACAGTTAACAGTTCTTAGGATCCACGTGAGATTAGGTTTCGGTTATGATCCTGGAACTCTTTTTTGCAGTTGCAAGTCTATCGACATTCTTTGACATAAACTCCCAAATGTTGAAGGAGTGGAAAACATTCTGTAGTAACTAAAAATACTCAAGTGATGGCGACAAGCGGGGGATCGTGTTTGAATGGCTAAATTCCATAAAAATAGCTCACACCCTTAAATTTTCCGTAAAATTTAAGCTTGCTGAAAAGAATAACGAGTTTTTTGCTTAACATTTACAGCCGATTGATCGAAAGAGGTCTCTGGTCTGGTTTTCGTCGACCTGGGTTTTACTCGTACACCACCCAGTCTAGTTTTTCCCGCTAGATAGAAACTCTTCCTAAAACCTAGGTCGCTTTCTGAAATCCAAATACAACTTAACCGGGTGGTTTTTGTCGACCTAGTGGGTGCATGGTTTTTCATGCGTAAATGTTGTGATTTTTGGTCAATACCTCTTTTCTATTAACTGAGCAAGATATTAAAAGTTTATATGACATTAGTAAATATAATGCGGATCTTTTACATGCAAATTCATGCTTGTATAATGAAGTAAGGGATTGGTCATAGTCACTATTTGTTTCAGAGGAAATCCCTGAGCCCGATGTTGGCAAACAAAAACTAATTTCAAAATTCCGAGTGCATTCGGTGCGCTCCGCGCGTCATCTTCAGAGAAACTGATTTGTACAGAAACCATATCATACTGACACCAGCAGATGAGTGGAGATCAGAAATGCATAGTAGTGTTAAAAGAATAGCGAACAACGTTCTCCCATAACGTTTTTCACCAGCGCATATGTTTCTTCTACCCCCACCCCCCCTGATATGTATATTCCTCCAATTTTACAGCTAAAAAACACATGTAAGTCAATATTATTCTATTCGACGTATTTCTATAAATGGTGTCCGTTTACAGGTACTATCCGAGATTTTTCGATCAATCGGCTGTTAGAGTTTTGAGTCTAGACTCCACACCCTTCTTCACAAAGTAAAAACATAGGTCCATGTGACATGCTACTTCGACATATGTAAAAACTGAAATTGAAATATGCATGACCCGACCTGTGTGTGAACAACAGTGAGCTCATGACGATGACTCGGTGGTAAACATATACTGAATCATGCAAGCTGCATTACAATCAACAGCAATACTGGGAACCAAGCACATGAGATCAGTGGGAGCACGGCTTTGCCTGATACAGTGGACGTCAGAACATGTGCTGTTGTGGTGGCATTCTCGGTGTGGGTGCAGCGTTTGTGGAAGCACCGAGAGGAGTGAGATAAAGTGAGGGTGGCTTCTGGCAGACAATTGACGCTGATACGAGCGTCTCGTAGCTCTGCATGGAGCTGGCAGTGGTTGGTTGAACTCTAAATGCAGCTAAGTTTCAGCTAAATACTCTAAAATAGCGGAAATGGATAATCATAGGTGTTGCTAACATTACCAACCTTCATTAAGTGTCTTTTACGGATGTCAAGATGGACTTGTATGATATTACTACTGTATGTACACCTTTGCGTGCAGCACAAATGTCACATGCTGTAAGGTTCTAAACAATAGTAGGTTAATGGACAAAGTGTCAAAAGGACAAAAAAGAGCAGTTTTGATTGTCACGGTTTTTCAAAATATTAAAAAGAAACTTGTCATATTTTTTCTAAAAACCATGGTTTTGAAACCATAATCCTTCAGAACTGATATATTCAATGAGTGAAACACAATTCTGATTTAGTTGATAAAAACTAAGAATACTTCATGCATCAAATGGAGATTTTCTTATCAAAAATATTTGCACACCTGATAACAACTTGCATACCTACCACATAAAGGACATTGAGCACATTGGTTTGAAGAAAAATGTTCAGAATCCAAGATTACTAAAAGTCATATATTCATGCATATTTAAAACTGCTGCCAATGTTTTAGTGAACTACACCCGACAGGAACCGTTAAGAATATAACTTCAATTCGTTCATCATTTTATAAACGGTAAAATCATATTTTAGTTCAATTCGATAACATCTACAAGAAAATTTCGTTCGCTCAGTTCAGTCGTTCACCACTCACCAAGGAAAGCTCGAAAATTTGTTCACTCACTCAAATGTAAAGAAAATGGCTTGACCATGGGTAATGAAAGAAATAGAAAATGTGGGAATAGGCCAAGTGCTCGGCTTGCTAGAAAAGATGAGAAGTTTACAAATAATACAAATGATGCGAAAATCCGATGCGTATTTCATTGACCGCCGATCAATGTTATCAAGGAGTATAAAAAGATGATGACTTCATAACATAAACTAAGTACAAATTTCAAGATCATATTCAGCCTACATATAGCATTTCACAAAACAAGAAATCTTTATGGTCTTCCATTTCAGTCCGGCTGTTTAGCTTAGGTTTACACTGTAGTACATGCATAGCTCCACGGAGTCTGAGATAAACGCTGTCAGTGTCCCGGTCAATGATATCAATTTTGACATCGTGAGTTTTACTATTGCATTATAAATGAAGTCCATGTATTGATGAGCGATTGAAGGTAAGGTGCTCCTGAACCCATATATGTACGGTCTTATTGAGGCTCCAATGTAAAGTTCCTGACATCTCGGACATGACTTTTCAACTGGTGCAATGTTTATCTCTTCTTTTCTGAAGATTCGCTTGTCATCACAGTCGACCTTATCATAAATGAAAGGTAGTCGAAGGAGCATGCGATCATCATCATTCTTCCTTTTACTTTGTCTGTTCTTTCTTATTGTAGATTGGACGAAATCATGAGGATAATCATTCAATGCAACCACATCATCGAATTGTCGTTCGCTTGTTATTTCTTATTGTACATCGTTGATTTATCCTTTTCCTTTCATTTCGTATAATATTACGTTTTGAAGATGCTGGAATAAGGGAATTGAAATTGGAAGAAATGCTTTTTATGGCACCTTTTGCAGAATTTCCCAGTTTTCTCATTGTTTCACTTATATACACAGTATAAATATGTGTGTATATGAACTGCGTTCAAATTCAAATTTATGGATTTTCTGGTATAGCAGCCGAAAGATTTCTTTGCTCTTGGTCTCATAATGAAAAGCTATGCGTCGCTCTTCAATGGGCAAGTTTCATAGGTGCACATTCAGTATGGCTTTGTTTAAAATGCTCAAAAAACAATTCAAATTTTGAATTTTCTCGGAAGGTTGTCGCTTTTGCTGCGAATTAAAAGTTGCACATTAAGAAATGGGCAATTATTTTGATTTTTGTCGTTCAGGAACAACATGTGACTAATTTCCACAAAATTTGTTTTGAAGGTCTACAGAATATAATTATTTAACTGCAAGTTTGTTGACATCACCCAACTTAAATACGACAAGCCTTTGTCCAAGTCCTCTTAAAATCAGGTTTATTTGAAATGAAGCATGGCTCATGCGGTGCCTGTAGGCATATTCATCATTTTTCTGTTGATCATGTTTATGCCATTAACGGAGTCATTTCCGAATCACTTACCTTTCACTGCATAAATATAGCATATGTTGGGCGTCACTAGCTGTTCATATCGACCATTAAAGAAGTCGCGCAGCCAAGTTAGAACAGTCTGAACCGGACGATGTTGGTAGCCGTTATCTGGATATTTCTGTGAAATCAACTCGATTGATGCACTGGAAAACAAAATTACATGACGTTATTTCAATGCCTTTTAGTATTTTAGCCATTTAATTTTGCATATGATATGCCACTTCTGAAGTACAAATGATGGCTATGATAGTTAAATGATGGCTTACATGATGGTTATAAGCCTATAAATTCACATTCTAAATATACAAAGTTTTCACTTGTATAAATATATCTCCTTACTTTTATTAATTGCTCTTCTTCATTTATTGCTGACTTAGAAAAAATGAAAAACATTGCTTGAAAATTAATATCTTTGCTTCACGTCATATCACACTTAGAAGTAAATAATGAGGGAATAATCCTCATATTGGAAGCTCAACCAAATTTCGTTCGAAGTCCAACATCATGTGTTTTCATGTTTAATTTATGTTTGCTAATGAATAAATACAAAATCATGGAATGTGTCTTCATGCAGATTTAATGAATATTCGCTGACGATTATAACAGGGGTGAGCCGCCATGTTTGCATCTCTGACACATTTTGTCACATCTTGATATTCGAAATTTGTCACATTTTGTCACATACCGATGGGCGCAACTGTCACATTTTGTCACATGTTGATGAAAACCCATGGCCAAAATTTGACATATGCTGGTGCGCAGAAGATTGGCAGTTCTCAATTTTGCATTAAAGGATGATTTTTTCAGTAGAGCATTTGACGCAATATTCATAATATATATCAAACGGGGTTGTAACGGGACAAAATCGTAAAATCGTTAATTTCTTAACTATTACTAATTATCATTATTTGTACAGTTCCATATGGGTGGTCTCCGTGGCACAGTAGCAAAGTGCTTGGCCTAGCGATCTTTCGGTCCAGAGGTCGAGCCCCGAAAGTGTCATTGGCTGTAGTGAGGAAGGGCATCCGGACTAAAAAATCAAAAGTCTCCAGATTAAAGTCTGACTGACGTCAGCACCGTACTAGCCTTCAACATTTTCCGTGAGATTTGGTGTAGTCTAATAACGAAACATAGCATGGGCAAAACCGGGACACATTTAACTTTGTTTAAAGTGAAAATATTGCACTCAAACCTGTAGTATTTATAATTGATTCTTTTTATAGTCTCGAATTTATTGATGATTCATTAGCTACTTATAGCAAATATGATTGCATAATAAACAATGTGAATTCACAGACCATATCATTTCACACAAAAGAGGAAAACTTCGTTTTCAGTGAATAAATGCCACTCAGTTTTATAGCGATTACTGTTACTTTTGCTCTGTATTCAGATCAGTGGTAAATATAAATACATGCGCGTGCATTATAGGAAGTATACATTCACAGTGACTCCTACGATCTGGACATGACAATCAAGAAACATATGGGCACATACCATGAATGTCACAATTGGGCTATCACATAGCACATCGAAGTCTACTTTAAAAAGTAGGCCAAATAACAGCACGACTTGCCTGGCAAGTATAAGTTGCTATTTGGAGCAAGAAAGGGGGAATATCAATCTTGCATATCCCTAATACAAATTATCACCAAAGAATGTAGGAACATTAGAATAAAGACCTTCTGGAAGAGGTGACCGTTACTTCATTCAAACGAAGTTAATGCTCCTCTGTGACTTTGTTCATAATTTGTGAATTCATAATTCCGTGAATTTGTGAATTTGTCACATTTTGTCACACAGACAGCGAAAAACACATATTTTGTCACATTTTATTTTGAGATGAAAATTTGTCACATATTGTCACGTTTTGTCACATCGGCCCACCCCTACATAAAACACAATAAAAATAATAATTTCAAATTCAATACCCGATCTACTGTGTCCAGATTTCATCTTGAAATTCAATTAGTAATGACAGGAAATCATCTTCATGGAAGTTAGAAAATATCAGGTTGCACGTGGACGCGACTAGAATGAGAACATCACCGCCTTCGTCAAAAAAGCGGTCTCCGCTAAAATGCTCTGGACTGCTCCCAGTCTGAATCATGCAAAATATTCCAGCGTTGCACATTGTATGCTCTGCGAAACATTTTCAAAATATTGTGCATTGAGACATTTGAAAGGACTGCATTCATCCCTTGCTGTACGTTATTGTAATAGGGTATCTTTCACGAAAGCAAACTTGGTTATTCATTATTAACTTCATCGAAATTTCAATGCCGTTAAGGTACTTTTCGAGGAGGAATCCAGTTTCGGAGCCGGTACGTTATCCAGATACGATGGCGGAAAAAATGCCACGCCCGCATTTTAGAATCTATTCGAGACCCGTAGTCGAGTGCGCAACCCTTGTCTACAGTGTTGAGTCTTGGAACCTCACTCAACTGGTTCAACAACTGTGTTCATGTGACAGAAGGATGCTTCGCTACATCAGAGGAGGCCGATCGGATCGACAGCGCTGACGTGGCGACTAGGTGTGGCCATGCATCATTAGAGGAAGTGATCAGCGAACGAATGCTGCGGTGGTTCGGTCACGTGAAGCAGAGAACTGAGGAGGAACCAATCACACAAGTGCTAGACGTGGTAGTCGAAGGCTGCCGTCCACCTGGAAGATCTAAGAAAACTTGGATCCAAGTCGTCAAGGAAGGCATGGTGGAGCTAGGATAATCCGCGAGTGATGCAGAGGACCGTGCTCGCTGGAGAAGTCTCACATCGTCCAACTCTCAACAGAAGATGAAAAGAAGACGCTAAAAGGAGAAAGAAAAGTAAAGACAGACAGTATGACTACTCCTCAATTCTACGTGCCACATGACCGGTACATTTAGATTATTATACTAAGAGCTAAATTTGTGGATTTCTTTCTATCCAATGCCCTGGCGGATTGACACTTAGCAATCCTTTATGATGATCAGCCGCATGATAAACAAAGGCAGTCAGCAGACCCCTTTGTAGTGCAGTCCTTCAGCTTGTTCAGCCCTTCTAGACGTCACAACCTAGTTTGGGCTATTCCGAACTCCACTGACAAACTTGCAAGATGAAGCGCAGCGTCCACTTTTGCTAAGGAATTTAGTGCCTACGCATTGTTCAAGTCTGAGGACATTTTTCTATCCAACATCCCGGCGAACTGGCACTCGCCGATCTTTCACTATTAAATGAAACTCACATTCAAGTTTCCTCAATATCATTTGCATGGAAATGTATTTATTAATTATGTGAAAATACGTTCAAATAGATTAAAAATGTTTAAGCAATATATAGATGAAATTTCCTGATTTATGCGTTCTTATTCAGTAGATGCTAAATTTCACACTATAGCTTCTTTTTTCTAATACTTCCGGAATATTCTTTGACAGTTATATGTTGAGCAAGCGTCCATGAATTTTATTTTAACTTTTTCCTTTCAATAAATATTATCAAAATTCTGCTGTTGCCTCTTGTCTAACAAATTTCATACTAAGACTTCTGTTTCTTCTATTTTTCTTCTAAGACTAGTATTCCTCCTTGCAATGGAAAAAAGTTTGACTCATAATCATAGACCCCGGTATTTCAGCAGACGGAAAATAACTGCACGTCTTAGTGGATTTCAACCACCGACATCTGGCATTCTAGGCTAACGCCCTACCGACTGAGCTATTGACGAGGGACGGATCGACATAAGTCCTCAATTGAGGAGTCCGCGATATCGAATCAGATAGCTTCATCCACCAAGACAACATATCATAAACCGTCAAGCCAAACTACTGAAGTAAGATATCAGCAATTCAAAACCGATGTATGAAATAACTTACTTTTTATCAGGTTTAAAAACTGCATCATGTGTCTCTTCCTGAACTTGATGAAGATCATGCACCCCTCGAGCACAGGCCTCTAAGCGAAGTGGACCAACAGGACTGCTTATTCTGTATATATTAGTTGGACCATGCTGACAATTTTTCCCGATTCGAGCCTTCTTCATGTTCTGAAATTATGAATCCATATTAAATAACCATGCTAAGAGATGGAGACGGGATAAAACTGACAAATGATTGCACAAATATATGTATCAAAAATTTCATAAATCAGACGCATTAAGCTGATCACTAAAAATTAGAGTTGGGTTTGCTAGGGTTATCGCGTCTAAGATGTAGCTCACCTATAACTTAGTCTCTTTACTGAATTCGTGAATTCAATCAAAAGACTGAGTACGTTGTAGATGAGAATCGAGATTCATTGGTGACCAATTACACGTGCCAGCATCCCGCTTCTCGATGATGGTTCTTCACACGTTAAGTTGTAAATAGCTACAACGCTTCTTGAGATGCAACGCGATGATCAATCTCCCATTTCTCGTTTCCCAAGAGATCCAAATAAGAGACCCAGAAGACAGTGGTCCGCAACTGTGCAAAGGGATAGCTTTGAAATACTGTTTAAATGCAGATTCATTGAACTAATCAATTCTTAACTGCAGAGGGACCTTCGTCGTCAAAGAGAAGGCAAGTCAAGAAAAGCCAAGCAGATTAGCACAAGTTATCGGATAAATATTGTAAGGGACATTGTAATAAGGGTAAACTACCGGAAAATTATACATAGGCAGACTAGAGAATTTTTAAATGCTGTCTTTCTATTTGGCTGAGCAATTATCTGTATAAAATGACAACGCATTTTGATTTAAGTGTTTAGAATATGTGTTCTGATAACACTCTGCAAATCATCAAACAGCATATATGAGTTCTCGAATGAAAGTCATTCGTCTGATATTTCTTTGGAAAAAGTATTTTTGTGAAAGCATCGAATATGAACACGAGCAGTTATATTAACCACGAGCGATTGCAATAAGGTTCTACATACTAGCTTCATATCGTTTCAAAAGAAATGCAAGCCCAATTTAGTTTCTCAATTATATATTATGTGGCATTCGCTACAATTGATAATATTATGATTATCCGTTAACTCTTTAATTCACATTGAGTTCTGAACGCGAGCATTGCCTAATATCACTTGTCAGTATACTTGACTGACGGGACTATTCTACGTCCTGCTGAAACTTCATAACTTTGATAGCCTTGAAATAACTTTTATACAGCAAGGAATAAACATTTGTATAGCATTCAGACAATTTCACACATATAATTATATTGAAATATTATACATACAACGGTAACTATTGGAATTTTTCAAGTCAAATTGTTATAACAATTTTCATATCACAAGTTCATAAATGTCGATCAAAATGTTGATTTGTTATAGTGAAGCAGTTTTACGTTCGTTTGAGTTGCAATAAATTAAGAGCTGCCAAGCATGATTTGTTCTTTCAAATCAGAGCTTATAAAAACTGGATATGTTCCGATTAATGAAATGACAATCGGCAGATTCTTTAACATATACAGAGTTATCTCAGATGTAAATGATCAAGTACTATCCTGATATAAAAGTGTCATGGATAGCGCTGCACTATAAAAAGTGGTCCAGTTCATAGATCAGCTGTGAGTTCATCTTAAGAATTCACAAAAAAGATTTCAATTATTTGATAAATTACAGTGTCGCCCATATGTTTAGAAACTCGAGCGATTTTGCTGGTTTCTATGAATTGAGTCGTATTTCTTAAGAAATAGTCGTTATATTTTAGACTCGAGTTTCTTTTTTTTAATACGGCATTCATTTGCTGACGCTCAGATGTTATTTTGTCAGTTTCAATTCTATTGGGTATCTGAAAACCAATGTAATTCATCCTAGTAGACAATGCAAGATATATCAGGACACTGCATACTCTGAGTCATTCTTCGAGATGGGACGCAAAAGGCAAGTTAGTGAAGTCAAACGGCAGATTGTCGTAGCTTTGATGGAAGCAGGAATCAGTCAGCGTGAGATAACACAGCAATTGGGTATTTCAAATTCATCAGTGTCTAAAATACTGAAACAAAATAGTGAGGAAGACAATACGGCAGTTGAGCCAAGAGCAGGTGATCTCTAAAAATTACACAGCATGCGCAAAGATTAATGAGACGGTCAATCAATGTCAATCCCCATCAAACAGCAAATCAACTGCGTGCTTCGATTCCTGAATTACAGGATGTGAGTGTTACTACCGTTAAAAGAGTTCTTCATGACAGACTAAAGCTTCCTGCCCGTAGAGCACTTCGAAAGCCGCTGATGACGCGCAGCCATCTGCGTAAGCGCATTGCTTTCTGCAAAATGACAAAGGACTGGACGGTAGAACAATGGGGCGAAGTAATGTGGTCCAATGAAAGCAATTTTTACATGAATCAACGGTCTACACCTTTTGTACGCCGCAGTCGTGACTCAAAGGCTACCGATCCTCGCTTCACAACATCTTCAGTTAAGCATCCTGGTTCAATTATGGTCTGAGCATGCATGTGCGTTAGAGGTCGAGGTGGCTTATATTTCTTACCTCACAACGCAAGAATGAATTCTCCGAGATATATAGAAGTCCTGAAAGATCATCTTCTCCCTTTCTTGAGAATCGAAGGTACGCGAACTTTTATGCAGGACGGCGCTCCATGCCACACGGCAAAGGTGGTCAAAGAGTGGTTGCGGAAGAACCAAGTCCTGACTCTAGAATGGCCCCAAACTCGGCCGATTTAAACCCACTGGAGAATTTATGGTGCATTCTTAAGCGAAAAATTGCTCAGCTGAAAGTGACTTCAATGAGCGACCTTGAAAGTCAATTGAGGCGCATCTGGGTAACAGAAATCAACGACATTTTATGCGAAAATCTGGTATCGTCAATGCCGCGGAGAGTTCAGGAGGTACTTCGGATCAAAGGATTTCCTTCTAAATACCAACTAAATTGAAATTGTCAACAAGAAAATGTATAATCATTCCATGTGGTCCCTCAAAATACACACGCACAATTCCAATGCGCCCTGTCCTGTCCATATTACAGTAGTTAGTTTATAATTATAAATGCGAAACATATGGCGATCGCGATTACCCACAATAATATATCATTTTTTGTCACAATTTAGAGACATTTACAGAATACGAAATATGGATGTACCTACTTAGAGTGAAGCCTGCCTACCTACCGAGAAATGCAGCAGATCGGATGGCTTCCAGAGCGCCTCCATTAATCAAATGGAGCGAATCACCTCCAATCGCCGAATGTAGCAGATTGGAGAGCCTCCAAAACTGCTGCAGTAGACAAATGGAGCATCGCTTCCAACCGACAAATGCAGCTGATGGATAAGCCACCAGAGCAGTTCTGGTAGACAGATGAAGAACATCGCTTCCAACCGACAAATGCAGCGGATAGCCGAGTCTACAGAGCAGCTCCAGTAAGCAAATGAAATGGAGCATCTGTCAACTGGGAATTCAGCGGATCGGAGATCCTCTGCAGCAGCTCCTTTAGATGAATGGAGGGGACCTTATCTGGCTGACAGATGTTATGAGTTGTGCGTTTTCGAACGATTAACATAATGGAGGACCTCCATCTGCAGAATGGAATAGAATGAAGGAATTACAGGGATGCATTGGACCGAAAATTTTACAATTAGATCACAATTGATTTCATAGAGTCATAGGTTTGAATTATATTTTTGACATTTTCTATTCACTCAATATGTGTCAACTTTATGCAGTATAGAAAAATCTTATTGTCACTTTCCTTACGTGTCCAAAAGGTGAGAGCCACCCCCTCTCCGCATGCGTCACTGAATATATATGAAATATACATGCAGCTAGCTTGTTAGCTAAGTCCAGAAATATGTTTGTACGTGGCATCACTTCTAATGCGCGATTCATGACGGCATGATCTTCCAATCATCGGTACTTGGAATTTGCTTAGAAATTTCTGCGATCCACTGACGGATGCGTGTAATCCAAGAGAATTGTATTCCTGCATGGATATTTGCTAAACTGAACAAAATGAAAGAGCATCTTCAAGGATGTTGTTCTACAGGCCTTGCAAAGAGGTACACAGATGGGATGAAGAAGAGCTGATCGAAGGGACATGAGATGGAATTATTAAGTAAAATCTGTCTTTGCAAGAAAAAATGAAGCGTTTAGTACTCCATGTAAGGATGGTTCCAAATGAATACAGATAAACACAGAAAATTAGGTGAAGATGGTTGCCAGAGCCATGAAACAAGAGGCTGGACTACAGCTGAAGTAATTGAGCGAAAAAAATAAATTGCACAGCAATTTATTGATATATTTGATTTCTGTCAGCGTTTTGCTTGCTACACTGTACATCCTTCTATCATTCCTGTATGATTAATCTTTTGAGCGCAATGTCGCACAAAATAAAGTTTGTTTGGTAGCCGATGAAATTCTAATTTGCTCTCTCAATAACTGGTGGGGGGGGGGGGGAGGACAGGGAGATTCTTTGCTTCTTCAATTTGCTTTTCATAGCCTTCAACTTAACTCCTAAAGGCACTGTACTACTCAAGAACACTAACACAAACATTTTGATATTTTCCAGACTCCCCAGACAATTACTAAAAATACTTTTTACATGTCACTCCCTTTTCCAGACTTTCTAGACCGGCTCCCTTATCTTCATGCTTTCTCATCACGTGGCAGGCCTCTTTCTGTCTCAGATCAGTAGCTTTGCCATCAGATGCATTAGCGGTCTTTCAATGATTGAGCTATATGACATGATTATAGGTGAGATAGGAATTGGCTTCACGCAAATACTTCTTGACATGAAAAATGCCACCCTGAATAAAGAATATCGGTACATGCCGTTCGGGAAAACGCTGTATATTTTCATAAACGCGTTATATTGCAAAAATAACATCAGGTTCACAAGGCCGAGAACATCAATATCAAAATTATCAAATGCAAACACAGCCTATAACATACATCGAAATTAATAATTAATCTTACGGTGTCATTGACACAA
Source organism: Prostheceraeus crozeri (assembly GCA_907163375.1). NCBI lineage: Eukaryota > Metazoa > Platyhelminthes > Polycladida > Euryleptidae > Prostheceraeus > Prostheceraeus crozeri. The sequence continues at coordinate 29,311 of CAJQUW010008688.1, forward strand.
GAGAACATTTTAATGCATTACACACAACCATCTTCTAGAATAATTTGTAATTTTCCTGTCTTGTGGCAACTCATCTCGACGGGCATTCGGAATTGAAAACTTCTCAATCGATGCTATTAATACAAAAACATTGGTCGGCTATTTTCAAATAGCTAATTCATTGCTGCTATGTGAAAGATTTAAAGTCATGAGAAAAAAGTTTTTAAAAGTTAGATGGACCCTCATCTTTTGAAGTCAACATAATATAAAGCAGCAATGAACGCTCAATTTAGAAATAGAACTAGAAGAACATGAGTATGTATTTCTTGACGTTTTAAGCTTTTGTGACTTCAAACGAAAAGTGACGCAGCTGTGAACATATCTTTAACTCTGTGTGGCCTCTCTGACATCAGATTCTTAATTCGCATACAAATGAATATTGAATGGGAATTGATATCAATTTTTCGATTTTTTTTCTTCATATGTTACACCTGTTTTACTTGCATTTTTTTTATTACAAAGTCTATAAAATTTGTATTTGACAGTGTTGTTATCAAATGTGTACTTATTGGCAGTTGCGAAGACAAGGACGCGTAATATCAGCAATAGATTTAATTGGCAGATCGGAAGACAGCCTTGAGTACACAGCATTTTGATTATCTTTGAACACTTTTGAACTTTTGAAACATTTTGAACACTTAACTCATTCCAAAGCGAATTTGTGAGTACATGTACATTAGGCTCAATTAAATTCTACGAGTTCGCATGTGATATCAAAGTTTTTTTACATTTCATATTAAGGGTCATGGCTGCAATGAATGACAATAAGCCTGGTTGGTGACGATTATAATCCGATGAGGCAAGTAGTATCAGCAAAAGCTAATTACTGAATGACAAATATAATAAGCAATGTCAAATTCTTGTTTGAAGCCAAACTGTGAGATGAGTATCAGATTATCAATACCAACATGAGTTTGGGTTGCGATTATATTGGGCTGTATGTTAAAGTAAGACTGTTCGGCTTGCCCATCAAGCATGTCTTTTCAGGAGAGGGAAAACCCAAAACTGCGAGATCATTGCATCAAACACATCGCCACGAAAAGAAAGTTTACTTCTTGCCAGCATAGACACCCATCCTCTCAATCCAATGAAAAAATCATGTATGTAAAATATCGCTAATAAGATTAAATACTACAATTAGGACAAAAATAAGGAAAATAACCAGTACATTATTTTATATCTTGTAAGCTTATAAATCAATTGGATTTCTTATCTCATAAAGTTCATTGTTGAAACGATGAACTTCTTATTTTTATGCATTGAAACATTTACTGGGTCCGCTTGTGCAAATCATCACTGTCATTGTATTCGATCTTTACTGAGAAACTATGAAGAAATCAAACATTTATGTTAACAACAGGATTTCAAGCTTTGCCATTGCGAATTAATGCCGGTAATCAGTATAGGAAATCTGACCAGATCATAATTTTGTATCATTACTTGGTAGCATGGATTGTATTTTTTTACCAATATTGGAGGCATTTTTGTGACAGGACTTGAAAAGTAGACAGGAATTTTAGTGTCCTAAGAATCCAGACTAAATTGAGGCCATGAATTCTGATTATGAAGTATTGTTAAGTCTGATGTACTGCTCAGATGATGAGCTCATGTATTAAATACCTATCAACCTTCTTGAAACGTGCTTTTGTTGATGACTTTCATTTTGGTTCACTCCCCATAATCAGTAAATGACATTCATATCAATGAAAACTGTCCACGGTTCTTCTTATTCCATTTCTCATTCAAAGAGAAGTCAATCATTAAAGATGACTCTTAGTACTACCTCAAGCATCGAGAAGAGAGTTAGAATTTCAGTAGGATACGAAGTGTGTCTGTCAGTTGTTCAAGTTCAGCGATGATGGAGGTTCTAACATGGAAAACATTCGCATCTTGACCCGAAAACCAGAAAGAACTTCCACCAAAAGTTGATGGATTCCACCAGATCAGGAAAGTCGACGACGAAGACGTCGAGCAGGTGAAGGTGATGTTTGGCAGAAGGCCGTCCAAGTCAACAAGACAAACTGCTCTTGAAAGTGGAATTGGCAGGCTCTCTTCATGAGTTTTTCTTCATATTTTACTAGTACCCAATCATGAAAACGAGCATTTAAAAGATTATGATATCATTTTGTTTATTACTCAAATTCTATTCGTGAATTGCATATTTTGGCAGTACTGTTTTATTAATGGGATTACATTCTTTCAAGCACAGTAAGGCCACCCGAAACAACGTGGATCGACACCTTGCACAACGACATGAAGACCACTGGTGACCATCCCGACAAAGTTAATGACCGAGTGAAGTGGAGACAAAGAAGCATCGCAGCGGACCCCGCCATCCTGTAGGACAAAAACCAAAGAAGGAGGAGAAGTACAGTATATCACAGTATGCCCTTGTGGTGCCTTATTATTATCATATTTTGGTGCCATTTATTACCTTATTAATTCATTTTGTTACTGAAGAATCTCATCTGCAAATATTTTGTTCACCATCATTAATGCTTCATCTGAATACCTTCTTACCATCTCAACCGTGTAAATGAAGCGTTTTGAATTCTGAATAAGCAATGCAATGAGACTTCAATTTAAGCTTGAGATCTCATTTGATCATCTAATTACAAGCACCTACGTACGATTATCTGCACGGCACTTTTATTTGTAGAGCTGCTTTTATTGTACAGATAGCTGTTGAGCATTTTTAAATCTCATACATTTCATTGAATATTTGTGAATATTATTGAATCAATATTTCATTGAACTTGTGCATATTCTATGGAACCAACTGGTTCTATTTGAGAAATACCTCATACATTAGCAATATCAGTGCATTTATTGGAGTTGCCTCAATAAGTTATAGTTTAACGCGGGAAAATGCTCATGAGATCATCAGACTGTCACGAGCCGACGGTTCTGGGTGTGTTACAACTCATGTATCATGTTTTGCCATATTTATCATAATTTGTTACCATATAACTAATGAATTTGAAATGTTAATTTAAACGGTTTTTCAGAACACCTTTAACTATTGAATGTGTGTCCATTTCGCTGACGGTGATGCAATATGTTTCAGTGTTGTCTATTTTATCGTGTACAATATCAAAATTAGTGGCACGGATTATACTATGTCTGTGTAAAACCTTCGTCGTGGCAAAATATTTCTTCGAACAAAAGCAACCATTCATCCGATAGATTTGAGAAAAATTGATATATTTATGTAGAAAGAATCAGGAGAAATCAGTCAATTGTAGAGGATGCTCATGGGAGAATTTCTAGTGACTGAAACAATCAAACAATATTCTTTATCGTAGAAGTGACGATACAAGCAACATCGCAAATCTTGCTTCGACATCTTTTGCTACAGCAAAACGCTTCAGTAGTTCATATGTAAGGCACATACATGTATGTATGTGTATGTGTAGCTTCATATGTAAGGGACACTTGTCAAAATTCCATTATTACTGTTCTGTCTCTCCTGTATTGTGCTCAAATCTTATTCTGCAAGCTTTCACCGAGTCATGTCATTGCACATGATGTGTTACAACAAAGCATTTTACTTCTACTACTTCCAAGCGCCGGAAATTTTAGAAAAAAAATTTAATTTCATAATTTATGCTAAATACTGCATGAACATGTTCTTTGGAATTCAAAAAAACTTTTGTTGATGCTTTGGAGGCATCATCATAATCATATAAATAATTTTAATTTTGAAAAATAGCTTTCCAACGTGATCTACTAACTTCCTTACTTCACTCACAACTCGATCACTGATAACAAATTATCACACTGATAATATCACGAACAAGTTTTATGTGAATCATGCCTACATATGAAAATGAATCATCTCTCTAAAATGTCTCTCTAATGACCCATGTGTCTTCTTTACTATAACATCTATAGAAACAGTAGGGAAGGCACATAGGCATATTTCTATGGTCGTTGTCTGTACATTGATATCAGGAGAAAGAAGGCATGCAGTTTATTGAAGAGCCATTTGACCTTGAAAAGCCAATCAGTATTCTTTTGTGGAAGCTACAGAGGACCGAACGGCTGCTAAGATAATGTATGGTAGAGATAGGAGCGAATGCAATGATAATAGTTTCTCAACCCGACTCAAGTCAAAGGTGGCGGTGAAAGGGTTAATCTGTAACTGTCTGTGAATTGGTCGGTGGTTGTGATGGGCAATCTTGCTTGAAAGATACGTGGAAGACAAACTCCGAAATTTTGTAATTTTCTAAAGCTGTTATTGTGAATATCTTATAGCAGATTTAGGTGATAACAAAATGGCTTGAGTGAACACTCAAGTCTTTGAAGATTTCATATTCCTGATGACGGATATCTCTGTACTTTAATAAGAAATTATGTAAACTAATATTTTGTATAATTATGGATGTATGCATGCAAATATGCATTTTGTGACATCGAATAATAAAAACAACGTCCTCGTTCCGCGTGAATGCCGATCGTTGTTTAAAGTAACATTCAATTGAAAAATGGCCACGGCTAGTGATATATGCAAGTTGATGATTTTCATCTTATGATGAAAGACTGGACAAAATCTTCCATTTTTCTCTTGACACGCCTCTACTTCAACTTTGCTGGTACTCATGGTCAAATCTCAATGCCACTCTTTTCAGGAAGTCATGGGAATGTATCCTGTACACAGAATATCAGGGGAATTGATTTTGTCCCTCTTCCGACCGCTCATTACCAAGATAGAAAAAGTTGGCCTACCAATCGATGTACTTTCTTCAGATGACCACTCAGCAAACAGAAGAATTTTTAGGCTTTTATCCGATGACGAAGAACTGCATTCAGCTGTCCAACAACCGTGTTACCAATCCAGACGCTTATTTAAATTATTGCTCCTACTCACAAAATAAAAATTGCCTACAACAACTTTCAAAGAGCGAAGAATTTCATCATATCCTCTGACCTTCCCTCCAATGGCAGTCGCGAAAATTTGTCTCATTTAACGATGTTGAATCAGTTTTCCATGAAGAAAGATGATTTTACAAACCCGCAAAATTGCCGTTTAAATTGTCCAAGAGAATTATAGACCCAACAAGTGTTCAAAGGGTCAGTGGTCGATGAAACTACCATTCAGTGATTTAAATCATACGAATTTCATACCACAGAAATTTTTTAGGAAGATCATGAGAAAGTATACAGACAGATATAACAAACGTTAAAAGCATGGTGAAAGGAAAACATAAGCGAAATGGGGCCCAAGATCCAATGACATCAATTAATGATTGGAAGATCAAATATGTGCAAGACTTAGTGGAATGTTGGAAACTTGAAGGCAATCTGGATTGAAAGGCTTTACAAAAGAAACATTTCTTGCTCTGCATCATTCAATAAAAGCTTTGATTGAAATTTTTAAAAAAGTACTTTTAGAGTGCGGATTCAACTATGTGCTCTGCGGAAAAATCCAGTCGGAGCCACTAGAAAGACGCTTCAGTTGGTACAGACAGGCATCAGGTGGCAACTACTTTATTTCTGTTAGAAACATCCTCATCACTGAAAGAAAATTTAAATCAATGGCGCTTTTAAACCACAGCAGAATACTTCCAACTATTCTGAGAAACTCCCATGAGCCTGATCAAAGACACTTGAATGAACTGAAGAGACTGCAGCTGCAATTTTCGAAAAGCTTCCAAAACGTACATTTATTTCACCCCATGTCAAGACCTGAAAGATATATTCGAAATCGCTGGCTATATCAGCCCCTCAATAAGTCTATAAAATCGATGTGCTTCTTATACAGACTTGTTGATCGTCGATAAAAGTAGTGAAGACAATTTGAATGAAAGCTTTCACCTACCACCTGAAATGATGACTGCAAAATGCGATTTTTTAGAAGCATGAGCCGAGGAGGACTAACTGGACCGAGTAATTTCTGTCTGACTGCTTGTTGCAGAGCGTGGAGTTTGATAAATTATTTGAAAACAATGTTCAAAATTGAATTTCTTCGCTCTGATCAACACCTTGATTTGCTTCTTTCTCTGTATTCTAAGTGCATTGAAAATGATAACGAAGTGTGTATTTTTTCAATGTTCTAGTGGCCATGATGTTCTTGTTAATGTCTTGAAGCTTTCTTCAACTGCATGATCAAAAAATATATGAATGATGTTGATATTCGATTATAATAATGTCAGGGAATTATAGATTATACTTTTTGTTACGGGAAGAACAGCAACGTCACAAAATGAGTCTCCTGCCAAACCTTGACAATGTGAGCCGGCTCGCGAAAGCTCGAACGTGTGCATGTTTTTTAAAATTAAACAATTTTACCAGCAAATAGACTTTTGGGGAGACGAAACAACCTGAAGGGAATTTCATAATGAAAGTTGTGTCGGAACCTCTCTGGTCAGAACTTATTCATTCTTTGTTGATTTTTTATGAAATCGTTAATTCGTACTTTCTGCTTTTGTTGACAATGAACGAAATGTTTAACATCTGCATGTTTATGGGTGCGCATGCGAATAAGTGAACATTATTGTGAACTCCCTCCCGAGGGATAACTCAGCTTCTGGAAATTTTGGAATACAGTGTCCGGCGGCTGCTTAATCCATTAACTGATGTAATACACCAGGTCAGTCTGATCCGTGTGTACATGTTTATCACTACATTTTCCAATCACCATGTCTAAAATCAGTTTCTTAAATCTCATTTGTTCGGTAATATAGACGATGCTGAACTGATAGTTTAAAAGTAGCTTCTAAGTAATCAGCCTATCATACTGACTTGCTACGTTGACGAGCGAGCATTTATATTTTCAAGCAACTCCGAACTCAGTATGGAGCACCTCCACAGCGGCACCAGAGCCCTGTCGATGCATCGTTTCTGACTGCAGATTCGACTTATTTCGACGTGACAAACCTCGGCCCCGGGAGTCAATCGTGGGTCGTTATCTTTAGAGGAATGCGCTACAGTAACGCCAATGAAACAGTCGGAGGAAGAAAAAAACTCATGGGCTTAGATGTATCACCGACTCGGCTACTAGACATAGAATGTCCCCTAATTAATTTCAGCTTCAAGTCTTCACAAGTCAAGTTCAGCTCACAGTGGAATTCAGCTTCAAATGTTTTAAAACGCGACACATCCAAGATCATCCGATGCTACAGTTCCAAGCTATATTTCATAAATGAATTGTTTCTTGGTGAGTAACATTCACAGATAAGTTGGAATCGTGTGATTATCATTGCTCATGTAGCCTGCACCTGACTTTATTTGAGTGCAGTCATTGTCATTTTGATAAGGAAAATGAAGAATGATGGCGCATTTTTCGCATTGATGGTAATAATAGGAAGCGACCTAAATTTCAATTATTAGAATTTTGCCATAAAATTTGAAAAGTTGATGTCAGTATTTGAAACTGTTGTGACATACGTACAAAGGTACTCTTCCTACATTTTACTTTCTTCCATTACCAAATTATTTTCATTACCGAGGCAAGTTCACTGACGTCAACGTTTGCCAGCGTGAAGTCCCTATTGCATGCTAATCGAGGACGAAGTTAAACGCTCGATTCAACGTTCGCTTCACTTAGCTCTGCCCTGCGCGCGGTGACACACTCCTCACATATTGTCTTATAACATGGACGCGGCAAGGGGCAACGAAGGTGCGCTCGCCCGGAAGAGCAAGGAAGTCTACGCGACCAATAGAGAAGTGTCCTACGCGAATCAAGTGAACATTAACTGTGACAGAATCACGAACTGTCAGTGTGATCCTGGAAGAACCTAAAGACTCTGATTCACCACGTCATACGTGAAAGCTCAAATCGGTCCTCTTAAGGGCTACCTCTTGATTGCCTTTGAATAAGATCATAAAGTTGCAACATTCCTCTTTTTCACTTCTCGACTATTTTGTTTGGGAATAAAACTAGCCTGTAACAGAAACACTTCAAAATGAGCTAAGAGACTGAAATCATCATGAATGAGTTCCGATCGAAATCAATGGATCCGTTCCCTGAAAGTGCTCGTAGTGCCCTGCAGTGCCATCCAAGAAGCCAAGGCCAAGTGTGACTTCTACTTCTTCGAGCTACGTAAGGCCCGTCGCAACTTCAAAGGTTCTGTCCACTCCCCTGCCCTTCTTGACGGCGTTGAGGAAACTGTCCGCTTTCTTAGCAATAAGACGGTATCTACTCTCCGTTCCCGCCTTGAGTCTCAAGTCGTCCATTTGTGTGATACGATCACCTGGAGCAAATTCAATAAGAACAATGACGTAATAAATTATTCTTCGTATTCTCCCATTAAGTATGAATGTGAAGTTCTTGGTTTCGGTTTAAAATTTGCTCTTCCCGCTAATCTAAGACATTTCCCACATTTTGTTCGTAATTTTGATATTTTGTATAATGATTCCACTAGTAATGGATACTTGTCATCTGTCATTAGCTCCGTTTTTAATGATCTTTCCGCTCAGTCTGCTTTTCCCAGACGTTATCTTGACGCCCTTATTTCTCTTAAACAAAACAAGCGTATTAAAATTTCCCAGGCTGATAAAGGAGGTAACATAGTTCTTCTGGATACTGCTGATTATAGTGACAAACTTCTTAGCATTTTTATGATAATTCCAAAATGCAGTCTGATTTCAATCGTGGCCTTAAACTTCTTAGTGTAGCGTACCCGCAGTTTAAATCTTTCATCATGTCCTTCAAATCCATTTTGCCTTCCTTACCGTATGCGTATGGCCTTCCCAAGGTCCATAAGCCGAATTGTCCGTTGCGCCTTATAGTCTCTTTTGTCAATTCTCTCTCCTATCGTCTTGCTAAGAAACTCGCTTCTTTAATGACTCCTCTTTTAGGCAAATTTTCGCCTTCCCATCTCAAACACAGTGGTGACCTCCTTTCCAGGCTTAAGTCCCATTCATTGGATCCCTCGGATAGATTCATTTCTTTAGACGCTGTTTCTCTTTTTACGAACGTCCCACTAGAACCCACCTTAGAATTTCTCGCTCGTCGATTACCCTCTATTGACCATCAGCTTCCTATTCCTATTGCTTGCCTTTTGTCTTTGGCGTTTACCCGCCAACGTTCGAATTTTCGAACATGTCTTTGAGCTGCATTCAGATGTAATACTACAGCATGTATTCGGTAAGGAATGATATTGATCATACTTCCTTGATCAAATGCTTCGATATATGAAGAATTTGGGTCGAAAATATATTCTGCAATACATCTGATGATTTTCTAAAATTTTATTATTTTTACATATTTTGCACTACTGTTATATTTATCACTAAAATACCACTGCGAGGAATTATATAGCCAATTGCTAATGCAAGATCAACATTTTGTCTTGGTATAACTTACGTATTACGTAAAAACATGAACTGACAAGCCATATTCGGCAAAATCGTACTTTTCGCTTTATGTTCGAAAATTCGAACGTTGGCGGCTTTAGGTGTCATAAATACACGAATTGAGCAAATTTGTCTATGTCGCTGGTAGTTGTTCCATTATAGCAAAGAAGCTGCAAACAACATATCTTTAGATAATAAAACGGATTTTATGATGTGTATGCATGATCATGCACACAGCTCATTCAGCCTGCTAAGTGCTAAGATATCGTGGTAAATTGAACAATGAGCTTGTATTCATCTCGTTTATTCGCTTAGGGCACGAGTTGTCAGTAACAACGTGATGTTATAGGCATCAGTTCGTCAGTGCTGACTAATTGTTGATGTGAAAGGAGTGAAAAAAATCGACGCACGGTGTATTTGGACAGTTGATGTTCATGTGCATTTAGTGAGAAACAGTAATAATAACTTCAGTGAATTTCTATTTTCGAACATATTCATCAAAACATGCCACTGAGGTTTTTGACCATTGAGCAAGCAGCGTTAGCAATCCAAGAAGATGATGATGAGAGTCCTTGCGATATGCCGCCAGTTGTATTGTCAATAGAGCTTAATTATTATTATTATTATTATCATTACATGTAGTCTGAAATACATATGGTAAGATAAAACTCCTCTTCTACAGTAGACTGAAAAACTACAGAAATACTTGTATTCACTAGCGTCGCCACGGGGTGGGGGCAGTTGCCCCCCCCCAACCTTTGATAGCAGTACACGATGTCATCATTTCCCTTTCTGTTATTCATGGCTTCGCGGCGACAGCTATGTAGTCATTGCGTGAGCGTGTTTGTCGAGGTCGAGGTCGATCACTTCAAGCTACCTCTACCACATACACATGTTGTCCCAATGGCGTTTATTTAGGAACATGTCTACTACCAACTACAACAATTTTGCCTTCTTATACAATAGAGTGCCTTCACATTTCTCCCAGTTACGATATTTGTACCAGGTCCTGTTGACTTTGCCAGTAACAATAGCCTCTGTTGAAAGAGGATTTTCACGGCTTGCCACAGTTAAAACTAAACTTAGGTCAACAATGGGGCAAGAGCGTTTAGAAGCTCTTCTTTTTGCAGCTGTGGAAAAAGACATTTTGATCAATCTCAACGGTGCCACATTAGTTTCCCGTTTTGCTGGCAAATGTGATAGACGACTGAAATTAGGATAAGATTTATCCTTCTGGTTACCATAAGTTGTATGAGGTGGTTGAATGTAAATTGTTGATTTCCAAAGTAAAAAGTCTTATCTAGTTCAACTTAAAATGTTTTCTGGATTGTCAAAATGTGTAACTATTAACTAATACAGTACAAACTTTATAAGGTTATATATAAGGTACATAGTAGGCCTATATATATATATATATATATATATATATATATATATATAGCATTTTGTTTAATCAGAGAAAAATAGCTTGTATTGGTACTCGGAGTTTCATGTATGTGGTCATACAATCATCAGCCAAATTAACATTGCAATCTACAGCTTTTGGTTAATATCACAGATAGCCTAAATAGTAGTCAGAAGTGTGCGGGACGTAAAATTCACAGTCTGAAGTTAGCAAGCAAGTGCTTGTTTCTGTGCCGATACTTTGACACCAGTTCACTTCTCCTGTTTAATAATTTGCCAGTCTGATCCGTCAGAATGAAATATTTTTCATAAAGACACAAATCACATTTTGATACACCAGGCTTGAATGGCTTGCATCTCCTTCTTATTGACCATACTATTTTAGGATTTTTATTGCCTTCTTTTAATTTCCAATATTCTTTTGATAGTTCAGTTTCACTTTTGTATTTCTCATGATTGAAAGATTTTTTGTGATTCGCAAATCTTAATTTGAAAGTTCCTTCACATATCTCGATGTATTTTCTGTCTTCATATTTGGAGTCGTCGCAGGAGATTGTTGCTTCATACACCATATTCTTTGTGAGACATTCGTTTCTCAGGGGGCATTGCTCTTTTTTAAGACAGTTACACATTTTATCATCATTTGATTTCCCTTCTTTTTCCATTACTTTCTTGTTATGTCCATTAATAATTTGCTTCACGTTTGGCATGCAGCTGTAGCTCAATTTGATTGTATTGCGGTTGAATATCTTCCTGTACATGTGGTTTTTGTGAAAGTGCTTATCAATTAGAGTAAGAAATATCTGACCTATGTTTGTAGAAACACTCTTGCTATATGGAGGGTTAAACCATGTAATCACTCTTTTCCGATTTTTCTTCTCTTGTTGACTTTTATTTTCAGTACTCTGATAGGTGAGCTTGTGCGCGTAACCATTATTGTGCAGCATTTTCTGATAAAAATCAGCTGAGTCGTTGAATGTGCTCTCGTTTGATGATAACTCAGATAACCGCTTTTCTACAATTGTGGGTATTTGCTTAATAATACACTGAGGATGATTGGACTTGGCGTTAATGTACAAAACATCTTGTTCTGGTTTCCGGAAAGGCTTGTACGTTCCATCATTAAGGTCTAAAGTGATGTCCAAGTAATTCACAATCTTGAGATTGCATGATATGTCCAAGTGGAGTCCATAATACTTGAAGATTTCGTGAAACCTCTTTCTAATTATGTCAGCTTGGCGTCCAGTGATGTTATTAAAGTAGGCCAAACCATCATCCCGATATAATCCAACCGAATTTGTATCGAATTCTTTGGATAATATATGCAACAAGAAAATTCCGACCAATTCACAAATTTCTGCGCCGTCATAAGATCCCATTGATACATCGAACTTTTCATTTTCTTTCTTTACCCATGGCTCACCATTATTAAATAACAGCCATTTTCGAGCATGCTTGATAGTATTCAGCGATTGATGATCGATTTTGACAAAGTCAGCCGCAAACTTTAAGCACTGATCGAGTAGGTTTTCAGTTACAGATGGATAGAAATCTTTAATGTCAAATACCATGAATTTTCCCGATTGTTTATACTTCAAATCATTAAACCATGAAATAACGTCAGTCGTATTCATCCATTGTAAAACAGCAGTAGAAGCTCTCAACTTTGAATTGATATCAACCAAGATATGCTTGCTAATACGACCAACTTCGTTTTTCGACGGATTTATCAAGCGTGTCGAAGGATTATTTGGGAAATTGTCCTTGTGATCCTTTAAGGTAATGAAACATTCGTTTTCTCCATAAACTTCCATTTTATTAGCAACATTGAAGGTGGTAGCAATGCGTTTCCCTTCCATTATGATATCATTTTGAATATTCAAACGAGCCTTCTTATATGATTTTGTTATAGAACCATGAAGAAGTTGCTTGTATTCCTCAGGAGGAACCTTGTAAATATTTGAAGTCTTGTCAGCAGAAACAAGCATATATATATATATATATATATATATATATACATACATATATATCACGGTTTTTTTATTGTATTATGTTATTATTATTAATTTATATTATTATATATAAGGGTTGAATAATTTGATATAACTATTTTCTGCGAATAAAAGTGCCTTTATGTTTTCATTACTACACTTAGCTACTTGCCAATAGACCGACTGACGTTTTGATGAATATCCTTGCCCCCCCCCCAACCTGAGATTCCTAGCGACGCCAATACTTGTATTTATCATTTATACGTAGACCTTTATATTCTACAGAAAACAAAAGCATGAAACATAATTTTTATATGGCCGTCGCCATCTGACCAACTCCTGCTGTGTGTCATGTAGGGGAGAGAAGTGAGAAATGGACCGGTAGGAGAAATTGACCCCCCTATCTAACTCAATAAATACAACTTGTTAATATTGTTTGAACGTAGTAAAAGAATCTTCATTATCTAAAGACATCACAGAAAATGTATAGTCAGCTGATAACACGTGGTTTCGATTTGTGGCATACTTTTAGATTTAGATTAAAAATAATCAAAAACTTGTCATTCTGTTTATAGCGTCAAAAACTACTTAGATTAACAATCATAAATAAAGCTTCAGTTGATATTTACATCAATTTAGTAATATCTAAAATACTGTCAATAAATAGTTTTAGTATTTTATTTTTCTGATGCTACTGCCATCTGAATTTTTTTCTGCGAAAAAAATATGGTAGGGAGAAATGGACTGCAAGTGGTCCATTTCTCCCTTCTTGATTTCTCTTGGGTCCACTTCTCCCCACCAAATTTTCGTTTCTATAAATTTGCATTTTTCTATAAGAAGATGAATACATATGTATGAATTGGGATTGTGTCGTAAATAATGACAATTATTAATCAGTATTTTGATACACAGACCTGATGGAAAATGTGTACAATTTCACCAATATTGAATATTTAAGCTATTAACTTGCTAACTGGGAAGATATTTTTCTTGTCTTATGATAAGTTTTAGGACAGTTTATACGAGAAGTTTCGAGTGTTAAAATTCTTCCTCTCTCCTTCTATTTCAGAATTATACTGGAAATTAAAACCATGGCTTTGAGTTTCTGTTAGCAACGGCTGTTGTATTGGTAATTGAACAATGAATATAACAATATAACAGTCATGTAGCCTTGCTGACAAATTGCTATAACTAAGAAATGAAGCATCTGTCAGCGCCTATCACGTTGATTCATGTACCGTACTGTAGAAAACATACCTGCTACTGTTAAGTTAATAACATCAATGTGATTGCATGTTTGTTTACAATATTTAATCTGATATTTCAGCAGCTGCTTTTCATTATTTCATCATGTTTTTATATATTTTTTTGGCGACAGAAAGTTTGATAGAGACTAAGACTATAAATGAACATTAAATACAGAAGATTTACAACATGGCTCCAGCCTCTTCTGCCTTTGATGCTCATGCGAGTTTTTACATTTGTGCTAGACTTTCTATCAGTTAAATCATTTGATTCAATGCTGTTACATTATCATGTACGATCCCACCTTATCACTCGACTTTTACAAAGGTAATCAAATTTTGTTTTCATTTTTCAGATTCAAATATGCCGAGGAAGTACACACGAAAGACAAATAAAGGACAGATACCAAGAGACGTGATGAATGAAGCAGTACAAAATGTGACTGATGGTGTCCCTTTACGAGAATGCGCTAGGAAGTTTGGCATCCCACGTACAACCCTACGCAACAATATTCGAAAAGCTTCTGCCAGGAGAGCAGATGGAAAGGAGGTAGTGCTCGTTGGCTGGGATCGTCAGGTTCACGGTTCAAGTTCTTCTGGCAAGGTTGCTCGGGTGGTACGTCGGGAGTTGGAGTGCTCGTTGCAGAGAAGTTTGCCGAGCAAGTCGTAAGCGTGAAGAGAGTCAACGAGAGGATTCTAGTGGTTAAGCTGGTGATGGGTCATCGCATCGCCAATGTCATCTCAGCCTATGCGCCACAATCTGGAAGGAGTATTGCCGAGAAACTGCAGTTCTGGGACCTGATGCATGAAACTGTTAGTGACATACATTCTTCTTGGAGGAGACTTAAATGGACATGTGGGAAGCACCGCTGATGGTTTCGATGGCGTCCATGGAGGATTTGGGTATGGTGTGAGAAACACAGAAGGAGAGAGCATTCTGGAGTTCGGAAGTGCGACTCAAATGGTGGTGTGCAACACATTCTACAAGAAGTCTACTAATCATCTAATTACGTATGCCTCAGGAAATGCTTGCAGCCAGATAGATTATGTGATGTTGAGGAAGGAGGATCGGAAGACCGTAAAAGATGTGAAGGTGATTGCAAGTGAAGAATGTGTGTCTCAGCACCGTCTTGTCGTAGCCGACATCGAAATGAGAACAAGAGTGAAGTTGAAGAGGAAGTTTGTGCCAAAACTGAAGGTTTGGGAACTGACGAAGCCAGAGATCGGTGCCGCTTTCCTAGAGCTGGTCAGCAAGAGAGAACGCGAGGTCACTGATGCGTCCGGTGTGGAGATGAAATGGAAGGGCATGAAGCAAGTTTGGCTCCAAACAGCTGATGGAGTGTGTGGGCGCACGAAAGGGCCAGCGAGGCACAAGGAGACATGGTGGTGGTGCGATGAAGTAGCACATGCGGTGGAGTTGAAGCGCAGTCTGTGGTTGAAATGGAAAAAGTCGGGCACCAACGAAGATCTTGAAGCCTACCGGACAGCGAAGCGGAGTGCACGCAGAATGGTGTGGAACGCACAGGAGGAAAAGCGTAAAGAGCTGGCACAGCAAATGACGAACGAGAAGGGGAAGAAGACATTCTTCAAAGTTGCAAAGAAAAAAGCGAGGGAAAGTAGAGATGTGATCGGCCCAACATGCATGAAAAATGAGCACGGAGACATAGTTGCGACGAAAGAAGAGGTGATGACAGTTTGGAAGCAGCATATGGAAAGGTTGATGAACATCGAGAATGATTGGGATGGCGTTGCAGAAAGTGACCCCGTTCAAGGACCGTGTTGTCGGCTTGAAATTTCAGAGTTCGAAAGTGCTTTGAAAGAGTCATCTCTGGGCAAAGCGGCTGGTCCTTCTGGTGTGACAGTGGAGATGATGACGGCATGTGGAGCCCTCTCTTCGAAGTGGCTAGCCAGTTTGTGCAATGCAATTCTTGAGGAAGGTCAAATTCCAGCTGACTGGAAGATGAGTATGCTGATACCAATCTTCAAAGGAAAGGGCGATCCCCTCTGTTGTGGGTCGTATAGAGGGATAAAGATAACAGAACATGCATTGAAAATATACGAACGAGTGTTGGAGAGGCGGATCAGAGCGCAGGTTGATATCGACTCGATGCAGTTTGGATTCATGCCCGGGAAGGGAACTACTGATGCGATTTTTATCGTTAGGCAGCTCCAGGAGAAGTGTTTGGCGAGGAAGTCCGATTTGTATCTCTCCTTTGTTGACCTAGAGAAGGCATTCGACCGGGTGCCAAGGAAGATTGTGATGTGGTCTCTCCGAAGATCTGGAGTTGAAGAATGGCTAGTGAAGGCTGTGATGGCTCTGTATACAGATGCGAGGACATCAGTGGCGTTCGGTGGAGGCGGGAGCGACAGCTTTGAGGTGACCGTGGGAGTGCACCAGGGTTCCGCCCTTAGCCCTCTGCTTTTCGCTATTGTCATGGATGCAATCTTGTCGGAAACCAGAGAAGGCTTGCCTTGGGAAGTTCTCTTTGCTGACGACTTGGTGATCATGGCAAGGAGCGAGGCGGAACTCATGGAGAAAGTTGTGAAGTGGAAGACATGTTTGGAGGCGAAGGGTCTGAAGGTGAACAGCGAAAAGACGAAGATGATGATATCTTCAGATGGAGCAGGCAATACAGATCGATCGGGAATCTATCCATGTAGTGTGTGCAACAAAGGAGTTGGTGCAAATTCCATAAGATGCACGGACTGCGGTAGATGGATACACAAGAGATGTAGTGGCGTGAAAGGACGCATAACATCAGCTACCGCAAGGGGATTTGCATGCAAACGATGTAAAGGTGACATATCATCAGCAACGAAGATGGGTGACGGAATAGAAGTGGATGTGGCAGGGCAGCGTTACGAAGTGGTGAACAGGTTCTGCTATCTTGGGGACATGTTGGATGGCGGTGGTGGTGCGGATGCAGCTGTGTCTACGCGCATACGTTGTGGCTGGAAGCGATTCCACGAGCTGTTACCATTCCTGGCTTCAAGAGGGACACCTCTCTGGATGAAGGGGAAGGTTTACGAAGCCTGTGTGAGGAGCAGAATGTTGTACGGCAGTGAGACATGGGCCATGAAGACAGAAAACAAAATGAAGATGGTAAGAGCCGAAAGAAGAATGGTCAGGTGGCTTTGTGGTGTTTCCCTTCGAGATCGAATCTCCAGCGAAGAGCTCCTCCAAAGGCTTGACTTGGTTGGAGTAGAAGAAGCCATGAGAAGAAGGCGACTGCGATGGTATGGCCATGTAGTTCGGAAGCCAGATGAAGATTGGGTAAAGAAGGTGTGGAAGATCGAAATACCAGGACGGAAGATCAGAGGTCGACCTCGTACCACCTGGGAAGAAACTGTTCGTGGGGATTGCAGGAGATTGGGTCTCTGCGAGGATCTCTGCAAGGATCGTGGAAGATGGAGAACTGCCATCAGAGGAAACCGTCCAACCCAGCCAACGGCGGAAAAAAGGACGTTAAACGTATGATGATGATGATGATGATGAATCATTAGAAAATTGTTTAATTCAGCTTTTAACGTCGACATTGATGACTTCGAGATTGAATTTCTTCGTAAAAGCGAGAAGCATGGTGGCTTTGTAAAACCTCAAGTAAAGGATATTGCAAACATTCCCTTTTCGGATGTTGTTTCAAAATTGACAAGATCTCAAAAATCCTTCGGAACTACAAGAACAAAGCTGGACATCTACTGTTTTCAAGAAGATTTTAGCGGATTGTTAGTTAGGTAGACAAGTTTTCTTCAAGTATGTTTTATACGCGTTATTCACATAATTTTGTGATTTTAAGATATGTACATGTAATTTCTTAACTGTTAGTTGACTACTACACGGTTGACGTTTCTTGTAATTGATGTCCCTTATTTCTATAGCAATCATGAAGAGTCCGCGTGAATTTCACGTTTCTATTTTGTGGTCCTATCAGATTATTTTGTAAAACAAAAGCAAATTATATCAAAAACTTGTTTTGTTTCACACAACGTGTGTCACTATGGATGAGCCGCGTACCTCCATCGCATGTGTATCTAAACCAATGTTTCTCAAAGGGGTCCACTTGGACCACTAGGGGAGGAATTTAAACAGTGAGGGGAGGATTTATGGTGAGGGGGGGATTTGGGGAGGATTGAAACTACCTGAAATATCGTAGATAAAGTGCTACTAAATTTTCAGAACTCGGTTTAAAATAATGTATACATATGTGTACAACACATAAAGTATGATGCTTTCCCTCCTACACGCGCGTACAATCGGGTGTGCGCTAGAGACACACGTTAGGCCAGTCTAGCTGCTTTGTTAGACTCTACCATAGAAATGAATTCTTGTTACTATGCCGCCAACCGCTCATGCACAGGAATTTATTTCTATGGACTCTACCAAGTGCGTGCTGTTCTCTCGCCTATATTTGGTGCGCGACACACCTGCTTTCGTGTGTCACGTACACACACAGTCACTGTTCTCTTATGCGTCGAGAACAATTCTGATTGGCCCAAGAACTAACTGTTCTTTTCCTACTGCTTCCGATGCTGTTCTTATCCTACTGCGTCCGATTGCAGTTAACGCACGATAAGCCAATGCGTTTGTTAACCCATTTACGTCCACGGTCGTCATTTGACGACAAATCTTTAAATACATATGTGATTGTATTAAACAAATATATGCATTTATATAATGAATTTCTAGTGACTTTATAAGCCATTTGATATATTCTAGGGATCAAGATTGTTTTACTTTTAAATTATTCAATATACAAAGAACTTAAAATCGTCATAAATTCACAATTATATATTACATTAACATATTGATTCATGATCTTTGTAATACATTTTATATAAATACAAAACTGGAAATGTGTAACGAAAATACATCAAATGAATGAATTATGAGCTCATATTTAGCTCAACTCAACCTTTGTTAGTTACAGAAGCTGATAATTGTAGTTGTCGTCATTTGACGACCGTGGCCTTATTCGATATCACGTGCATTTTCATAAAATTAATTTTTCTTCACACAATTTTTGCAGCTTCTATATACATGTAGCTAAGGATGAATCGTATCTTGTAAAATTCATTCTGTCGACACGCCACCGTCATGTATCTATCTCATCTGTGATTCGTTTCACTGTTTTGACTGTGTGTTTTGTCTGGGAATTCCGTCTCTCCATGCAAGCGCTGAATCATCGATCGACCAAGGTAGACGGTCTCAACGCATGACACCACTCGCCTACTCAAGTGTTAGCGTGCGCTGTCTATTTCTCTCTCGTCTGTGATATTCACAATTCGTATAGTTAGCGAATATTGCCTGTAGACTATATGCGGAAATACATCTTCGATCTTCAAAACTGTGCATCTAAATTTGTGTGACTGAACTATGAAGAAGGCTATATCTTTGGAACAGGCTGTGGAAATGACTACAGAAATTGACGACGACGAATTTGAAGAAACCGATATAGTTGATATAATCGAGCTTCCTCCATAGTGTGTAGATAACGTCAGTGATTTTGAGGCAATTGACGATGACGATCTATCTCCAGAACATCAAGCTCTTCGTTGGATCATGTCCAAGAGAAACTCTTTATTGGAGCACTGATGAAAACTTTGATTGTGCCATTGTCAGAAACTCCATGTCAAAAAATCGCTATAAGGAGATAAAGAAATACTTACATTTCAATGACAACAGCAATATTCCAGATGGATGTGATGATCGGTGCTACAAAATCCGTCCTTTGGTAGATTTATTCAACAGAAACTATCAACCATTCGGATATTTTGGATGTCAGTTTTCTGTTGATGAAAAGATAGTGGAATATTTCGGTAGACATACTATGAAGCAATTCATCTTAGGTAAACCCACACGGTTTGGGTTTAAGGAGTGGGCCTTATGTGATGCTTCAGGATATACATACAGATTTGAAATATACCAAGGTAGAGAAGCAATGGCGAAACAAAAGTATATGGACTGGAATCTCGGAGCAAAGGTAGTATTGAGTATGACTGAATCATGTCCTGCAGGTAGCTAAGTGTACTTTGATAATTTCTTCACGAACCTGTCTCTCATGCAGGAATTATCTAAACGAAAATTAGATGCCACTGGGACCGTGCGAATGAATCGAATATCAAACTGCCCATTGACACCAAAACATGAATAGAAAAAGAAAGAAAAAGGTAACATGGAAGCTGCAGTGGATCAGAAAAGTGGTATAATTGCTGTAGGTTGGAAAGATAACAACGTTGTTACTGTGTTATCAAATTATTTTGGAACAGTTCCAACAACGGTGGTGAAACGGCGAATCAAAGGTATGATAACAACCGTTCAAATGCCACAAGTTTTGAGGAAATATAACAATGGAATGTCTGGTGTCGATCTATCAGACTGAAAGACTCAACGATACAGAATTTCCATAAAGGGGAAGAAATGGTACTTCTGTCGCTTTTCACACATGTTGGATGTTGCTGTAGTTAATTCACATGAATTATATAAACTCATCAATCCAAACGACAGCAAAATGGATTTACTGGCTTTCAGAATCTCCATTACTTCATCTCTTTTGCAAGGCCAGGGTTCAATTCAACCTATCAAATTTCCAGGGATGAAGGGCAATAAATTCCCTAAAATAACCGCATCCTAAACAAACGTTCTCCATACCATCCACAGAACTACAAATGGTAAGCAAAGAAGATGTGCTGTGTGCTGTAAAACCGTTCGCAAAGAATGTTTGCAGTGTGACAAAGGTCTTCATATTGAGTGCTTTTCAACATGGCACAAAAAGTAAGCTTACTTGTCTTCTAAAAGTAACATGTCTTCTATGGTTTGCGAATTTGAATTAAATACATATATGTGTGAAATATCCATTGTTTTTGTATTTTATAAAATAATTGCAATAAGAATTCTTGACAATTAAGTAATGATAAAAGTAGAGTACAACATAATAAAAAAATTGATGTCAATTGAAAGCTTCTAAATTTTGTGTCTTGATATCGAAAGCGTCCACGGTCGTCATTTGACGACAATCAATTTATAGGGGTTTCACTGAGAGAATAGAAATAAATCGGTGTTTATATGATAAGAAGAAGCCATTAGTCATATTCCGACCATTTATTGAAAAAAATACTATATACTTCGCCTCCGGACTTTAATGGGTTAATTAGATCCTTCCGCACATAGAGTTCGCATTTCTTCAGTCAATTTGAGACAAAAACTGAGCCAGTTTATGTTGTGATTTCTTTACAATGCCAAAACGCAAGGATGTAGATCAATTGTCATCAGACAGTAAAAGGAAAGTTCGCCAATATTCCACGGACTACTTGAAATTTGGATTTATCAGTGATGTTTCTGACCAAACAAGACCGTACTGTTTGTTGTGCTACAGATCATTTTGCAATGACTCAATGTGGCCAGTGAAGCTCGATGAACATATTACAAAAGTTCATCCCGAGCACCGGAACAAGCCCCTCGATTATTTTAAACGCCTCCGGGATAAATCGTTAAAATCAAAAGAGCAGAAACTAGAATTGCTGTTTAAATCTGCAACCAATTTAACTGACCGCGGCCTCCAAGCAAGTTACGAACTCAGTTATCTCCTCGGAAAGCAAGGCCGACCCCACACTGAACTGCTGAAGCCGGCCTTCGAAATCTTCCTGCGTACGATGCAGGAGAGTAAACAGGCCCAACGGGAACTTGCTGCGTTGCCTCTTAGCAATGATACCGTTCGACGTCGGATTGATGAAATCGCGGATCATCTTCAGTCGAAATTGGTGAAAGTCCTTCAAAAAAACAAATTCTCTCTCGCCCTCGACGAAACAACGGTGCGAGACAGTGAGTGCCTTCTACTTGCTTACGCCAGGTTCCAACTCAACTCAACGTTTGTGGAGGAGATGCTGTTTTGTGAATCATTAAAAACCACTTCTACCGCCGGGGATATTTATAGTGTTGTAACCTTTCTGGATTCTAATGAAATTCCAATCTCAAACATCGTTTCCACTGCTGCCGATGGTGCTCCCACCATGATGGGACGTAGGAATGGTGTGTTGAAACTTCTCAAAGATGATTACCCTGAGATGATCACCGTGCACTGTGTTCTTCACAGAGAGAATTTGGCGGCGCAGGGCCTAACTCCGGAGCTCAACGATGTGATGAAAAAGTGCATAAAAGTGATCAACTTCATCAAATCTCATCCGAAAACTGAGAGACTCTTGAAGGTTTTCTGTGAAGAAATGAACGAGGATTATGTGCGTCTTCTTCTTCACACACAAGTGAGGTGGCTATCCAAAGGGAAGTGTCTCGAGAGATTTGTGGTGTTATACGACACAATTGTAGAATTCGGTGCTGATCGCGAACTTTTTCAGTTTCTTGAATCTGAAGAAACAAGATATCTCATCTGCTATATGGCTGACATTTTCGGCAAGCTGAATGTTTTGAATAAAGACCTTCAAGGATCAAATAAGACGATGATGGACAGTAAGACCAAGATCTGTGGATTTATTTCAAAGTTGGCATTTTGGAGGTCTCAGATCTCTCGTGGTAATTTTTCTCAGTTTGCTCATTTGAGTCAATGCCAAGTTTCAGATAACGCAGTGGAAATCATCAATCGCCATCTCTCTGCACTCTCAGACGACTTAAACTCCAGATTCACGGATTTAAAATCAATGAAATTTCCTTCCTGGATCGCTCAGCCTTTCTTATTTGACACTGACAGTGATGATATCCAAATGATGGACCCTGACCAAGTAGACGAGCTACTGGAATTTAGAAACGATGTCAGTATGAAGGCCATTCATTCAGCAAAAGGTCAGATAATGTGGTTGGACACAGACATGAATGAAAAATATCCAAAGTTGGCCACTGAGGCACAGCAGACTCTTCTACCCTTCCCAACGACTTATATAGTTAAGTGTGCTTTTAGCGCTGTCGCTGATTTGTTGACGAAAAAGAGAGGTGGTCTGGATATTTCTGTTCGAGGAGATCTTCGTGTAAAGTTGACCAGTTTTTCTCCAGATATTTCGGCTTTAGTGTCCAAGCACCAGGCTCATGGTTCTCACTAGTCCTGATTTCTTGGTCTCCTGGTAAGATAATTAACTATTTTGGTTTGTTGTTCTGGTTTTCTTAATTGTATGATGATGGATCAAATGGATTTACAGTGTTATGGTTTATGTCATGAACTTTATGATAAAAAGTCGTAGTTTTTTTTAATTTTTGTGATGGGGAGGATGTGAGAAAATCTGAAGGCCTAGGGGAGGATTTTTATGAAGACTTTGAGAAACACTGATCTAAACATTTAAGGTCTCTACAAGGCAACCTAATCACTTCATAGACAGACATAGAAGTTCAGAGAGTTCTTATAGATAAAATATATTTGGATGGACCATTTCTCCTGCGCGGTCTATTTCTCCTTACTATGATGGTCCATTTCTCCCAACCGTATGACCATTTCTCCCGACTTAGCAATACTTCATTAAAAAGGGTGTGGCAAGAAAACTTTTTGAAATCTGCTCACTTAAATCATACCTCTATTTAAATGATACCTCAGAGAATTCTCACACAAAATTTGAAGTACATATCTAAAAAAACTCTGGTACATAGAGACAGAAGAGTGAAAATTTGAAATGCTGGGCCATTTCTCACTTCTCTCCCCTATCCTAGTTGTCATCTACCTCAACCATTTATGTGCGATGAACTCCTGTGTGCTGGACGTTTTTTGTAGTCAGCATAAATGCACTTGTAGTATTACACGTAGATAGCGAAGAAGAATAACCCCTTTTGTATGCCCACAGAAGTCGTTTTCTCTCTATGTATCCCCGTGTGTGACCTATAGGTCTACATACACAACATCAGCAATCACATGATATCATACCGGTAGACCTACCAAGTAGTAATGTAATACATTACATGTAAGCCTCCAATTAGATCGGCCTGTATTATGACAAACTTTTTCACAGTGTACTGTACATGTAGTCCTTTTGTAGTCTAGGCCGGTACACGTACAGTACATGGTACATGGTACACAGTACTACGGTACATGGCATCGATGTGTGCTACCTTCTATAATAACATGAACGTTTATGTAGGCCCTTCATTCAGCTCATTTGACTTGCACATACAGCTTTACATGTACAATATAGGCTTGCTGATTACTCTTTTATGATGCCTAATGAGCCAATACTATGTAGTTCTTACGATGCTTCTTTTATTTTGCAGATGAAAATGATCTAGAGGACGTGGATCCTGTTGACGTTGCTGGTGAGGTGGAGGTTTTTGGTCTACCGGAAATCACTGATGAGGAAAATTCGACATCTGCAAGTGGAAGATTACATAATCGTTGGAGAAAAATTGACTCATATCGTGTTGATATAGCATCATCATCGCCTGATAATCTTAGTGATACGCATAGTGATCTTCTAATGAAAAATCCAATTGAGTTATTTGAGCTTTACTTTGATAACAGTTTCCTCGGAGAAATTGTTGAAATGACGAACAGATATGCTCTCCAAAAAGAGTCAGACTTTGTCACCTCAGTTGATGAGCTGAAACGATTTTTCGGTATTTTGTTGATAAGTGGTTACCACTGCCTTCCATACGAGGATGCTTACTGGTCGACTGCGGCAGATCTCAGTTTTCCTTTGGTAGGCAGGATCATACCGCGCGATCGATTTCGCAAATTGAAAAGATTTTTACACTTTGTTGACAATACCAGCTAGATTGCAACGACAAATACGCAAAAATTCGCCACTTGTACGAGGAAATAAACAAAAAGCTGATGTAATTCGGTACTTTTACCGAAGATCTAAGCATAGATGAAAGCATGGTGCCTTACCATGGACGGCAGTCAGGGCGGATGTTCATTCGTGGAAATCCAATTAGATTTGGTTATAAGATCTGGGCAACAACCAGCACGGATGGATATCCATTCAATCTTGAGCTGCATGCCGGTAGTTCGAACAGGCAAGAGCCTCTAGGCACCGCGGTTGTCAACAGTCTGATCGAAAGTTGTGAAAATCCTGTTGAGCATACAGTCACATTCGATAATTTTTTCACCAGTCATACTCTGCTCCTTCATTTGAAATCGTTGAGTCTAAGAGCTGCTGGGACCGTGAGGGAGTCACGAACAAATCATTGCCCAATAAGTAGCAAAGATACCAAGAAAAAAGAAAAAGGATCACTGGATTGAAGAGGTGATGGCGATGTTATATTCTGTCAATGGCGTGATAATGCCGTCGTCACTGTTGGCAGCAACTACCTAACAGTGAATCCCACCAACACGGTGAAGCGGTGGTCCCGTACAGAACACAGGTATTGAGATATATCTTCACCTTCGATTGTCGCTCATTACAATCGTAAGATGGGGGTGTCGATGTAATGGACAGATTGCTCAGCAGCTACAGACCGTCTTTGAGAACCAAGAAATGGTACTGGAATTTGTTCTCCAATGCACTGAATCTGGCAGTTGTAGCAGCGTGGCGCGTTCAGCAGCATGTACAGGGAACGAGAAATACTGTGAGCAACTTAGAGTTTCGCAGAAATGCAGGGTGCCCGCGGCTTTTGGACCATGAAATTCCAGGTTTTTCCAGGTTTTTCCAGGTATTTCAAGATTATATATTTCGTTATTTTTTTTCATGTTGATTTTCGATGAACTGGATACCATCTACTCTATCATGTTCTTAAGAAGAAAAAGTCAGATATAGGTATTTCTTTCGCATCAATTTAATGATATTTGATGTATTCGCAACATTTGATAACTTCTCATTATTTTATTCCTCATTCAAAAAATTATAAAATATAAAATCTACAAAACTACGATATATATGTATATAAATTGTACATGAAGATAAAAGGAAAACGATAGTGATTACGATAACATCTATTGTCATGAAAGTTGCAGTTTGTTGTAAAGGTCACTTTAGCTTTTCATTATTTTTAGAGTCTCTGCCATTTTCTTGTTGATTGCATTCTCTTCTGCCTTCGCATTTGCCAAAACAGCCATTTTCTTGCATCTCAACTCCTCCATTAATTCCTCAGCGTGCCTCTTTCGTTTGTCTTTTTCATATGACTCATGTGAAGTCGTTTTTTTTCATTTCAAGTGCATTCCGATATCGCTGCCTAGCCAGACCTACGGACTTTTTCAATTCAGGTGTAATTGCAACGTTCAATGGACCACCGCAAGCATTCAAGTGATCGAACACCATGCGCTGAGCTATGAGAGATTGATTGTGTAAATTTACAACTAAGAAATTTTTGTTCACTGAAAAGCTGGATTCGACAGAGCTATTTCCGTGTGACAAAATCAAAATCATTTTGGTCACCGTCCAGAGATCTTTCATATCAGAATTTTCTCCAATGGCCTCAGCATAAAAATCATCGAGTCTTTTGGAATTAGCTTCATAGGCATTCACTTTCTCACCGAAAACAATATCCTCAAGAAGATTGGAATATTGCTGCTTTGCTTTATCTGCAATTTCTTCAGAAACGCGGTTGGCTTCTACTAAATTCTCTAACAATATCTGCATTCGTGCAAGACATGCAGCTTTACTGGTTTGTATACAAGATGGAGACAATGCACTTGCTGCACGTACGATTGGAAAATGTAATGGACATCGTTCAAGAAACTTTCTGACAAGGGCAGATAGAAACATCTTGCAATCACTATAAAACTGATTCTTCTGGCGTTGCTGCAAGTTTTTAAGTGCTTTGTTAGCACCAAACCCAACGTCAGGTTGAAACAATAAAGCATCACTTTTCAATGAAATATCAACAGCTGAAAGTTTCCGGAAGCTTGTCAAAGAATTCATAACTTCATGTTTTACGAAGCGTTTCATGAGGTCTTTAATGAGTCGATCGAGATGCTCATACAAAAATGGAAACATTGGTTTAGGAGACTGAAATTGTGTCAGAAATGGTTCTATCTGCAATGCGACAGATTTGAAGAAGTGCAGTTCAGCGATAAGAAATTGGTTATGCAACTGACTCTGAATGGTTTCATACAACTGAGTCGAAACATTCACCTCTTTAAACCACTTCACCAAATGAGGATAAATCTCGATTGCTCTTGCGGCTACATCAGCATTTTCAATCCACCTTACTACACAGAACTTCAATGGAAAGAGATTACAACCAGTTACATCTTTAAACGATGCACGGCGAGATGGACAATCCTTAAACATATTATGTATGTTTCTTAAGAAACCGTTTATATTCCAACCAGATTCTTTATTAAAAGTCTACATGACTGTACATAGAAATATTAAATATCGTTTATGTTTTCAAGACTTTGTCAAAGTATACGAGATTTTGTATACGAGTACCCCTACGAGATTTCGTGTACGAGATACGAGTACTCGTACATGATAAAAACATTTTCAAAATTTCCAGGTTTTTCCAGGTTTTTGATATCCCAGCAGGTTTTTCCATGTTTATGGAGCAATATCAGGTTTTTCCAGGTCGCGGGCACCCTGGAAATGTTGCAATGTCTTTGGTCCATAGTGGTCAAATTCAATGCAGGAACAGACGAGGAGGACCAACTGCACCAACATTGAGCTGTATTAGATTTGATGGACGCGGACATTTGCCAACAGGAACAACGGAAGGCCGCTGTGTGGTATGTCAGAAGAACACAACCAAAAAATGCATAAAATGTGACAAAAGAGTACATGTCAAATGTTTCGTTTTTTATCATACCATTTGACTTTTTGCATAAATTATGTAGACCTATTACATTATGTACATGTGTAACATCTACATGTACACATTCATTTGCTGAAGATTTATTCGCAATAAATGTTTCGGACATATGCAAATAGCTTTGAATTATCAATTGCAAAAAGAAGGAATTGTTAACAAAATATGTAATTTTTTACTCCTTTACACGCCAACGTTCGAAATTTCGAACATTCAAAAAAACGATGAAATCAGGATAAACTTCTAAATCCAACGTAGAACATATGTTGTTTACCTATATTTGGACCTGGCCTAGCAGAAAAAACGATCAAAAAATACAGTTGTCACTAAGCTCCGTGTAAGCGGTTAAACTAACCGCTTCTAATAGCTTTTTTAGTTGTGGAGAAGCTTTTTATGAGCATATTTTCGGCTTTTCCATGGGAAATCCCCTTTCTCTAGTTTTAGCGAACCTCTTCTTAGAACATGTCGAAAGTGAAATCCTCCCTACCTTTACTGGTGTGAAACCTTTGTTTTTTGTTCGCTATGTTGATGACATTTTAGCCTTAGTTCCTAGCAACTTTAACCTTGATTGTTTTCTCGTGTTTTTGAACTCTCTGTATCCCTCTCTCTCTCTCTCACGCATGAATGGGAAACTAATTCACGCATCCCCTTTGTAGATGTTCTCATTTTACGTAACCCTAATCAGTTGTCTTTTAAAGTTTTTCGCAAGCACATCCACACCGATTCCTATCTCCACTTTTTTTCTCATCATGCCCTTTCTGTAATAATTAGTGTTGCGCAAGGCCTGTTTTTACGCGCTCTTAGAATTTATAGTCCGGAACACCTAAAAACCGAGTTTGATCATATTTGTAATGCTGCATCGAAATTAGCCTATTCCCCATCTGTCTTGTACAAAGCTCAACAGAGAGCCAAATGTTCTTTTAATAACTCTAGGTCTCTTGTTGAAACGGAGAAAAATAAGTTCTTTTTTTAGCGTTCATTATGTTCCTTCTCTCGTCACATGCACGCTATGTGTCGTGAATAAATATATAATTGAATTGAATTGACACTGAAGTTCATTCTAGATTGCGTAAAACGTTGAATTGTAATTTTGCTTTTTCATAGCCCAGTAAGATTAAGCAGGGAATCCTAGTTGGTCGCTGCGCTCCTCAGGAAGTGACACCCTTGCAGATTCTGACAAGGGCTTTACATACACGGGCCACTGTTGGCGCATGTATAGTTATTCATCTCAGTTTATTTTCGTTTCTCCCTAAGGAGAAATCTCCTGCCAAAGAGTGTCCGTCTTTACAGGGAATCCAGCAGATGTTGAAGGGAACACAGCAGATAACTGGAATCTCTTTAAGCAGCGTTGGAATACGTACTCTATCCTAGCACAGATAGGTGATCACGACAAGGAAATCCAGGTTGCCCTTTTCCTTAACTGTTTGGCAGATGACGCTTTGAAGGTCTACAATAGCTTTCGTCTCAAGTCTTGTGAGGCAGATAGAGAAGTGAAAGAGATCATTGATGAATTTGACAAGTTCGCCATAGGGGAAGTCAACGAAATTTATGAGAGGTTTCTCTTCAACAGGTGCTCACAGAATGAAGGTGAAGCTTTTGAAAAATTTCTGTCCAATGTTCGGCACCGCGCCAACAAATGCCAGTTTTGTGACAAGTGCATTGAGTCTCTCATTAGAGACAGATTGGTCCTAGGAATAAGGGATCCAAATCTGCAGCAAGATTTATTGAAAAGGTGATCGCTTTCACTCACAGAATGCATAGACATGTGTAAGGCAGCTGAAAGTGCATCACTGCAGCAAAGAGTATTGCGACCTGACGAAAATATCATCAGCCTCAAGGATAGTGCACAAATGGAGTCATCAAATTCACGGAGTAGGTCAGGAACTCTGGTGGAGTGTAGATTCTGTGGGACCCGTCATGTCTTTAAAAAGGAGTTATGTCCCGCATACAATAAAGAATGCATGAGATGTCACAAACTGCATCACTTTGCCAGAAAATGTCCCAAAGTGCATGGACAGAACTCGAAGGTTCCGAAACACCAGGTCCGTCAAATACAGGATAGGCCTATGGACTCAGACCACGATGGTGACTTTATCAACACAATCCATACTGCGAGAAGAGAAGCCAGATGCCAAGTTGACTCAGGCCAAGATTCAAATTTGGTAAACACGACCCGCAATCAGGATGATGGCAAGGATGTCAAGTGCCGAATGCGTATTAACCAGCAGGATGTTGCATTACTCATCGACTCCGGGGCGACTTGTAATGCTCTGCCAAAGCGTTACTGTTCCCAGATGACGTCATCGGAGAAGACCGTGACGTCGTGGAACAAATCAGTTGAGAGAACCCTTGGCCAGTCACATGAAGAAGTGTTCAACGGGAAGACTAAAGTGTGGCACTCCGTTGATTTCGTTGTTTGTCCAGAGGCCGGATTCTCGACACGCGATAACCCTTAAACCAAGCAGTGGATCACCTATCCGCTCGTGAGCGACGCCCCCGAGTGCGGCTAACCCAATTCTCGACACAGGATAGCGAGCGGGCGCTCAGTCCAGTTTAGGATTTCCCCTTATCCTAGCTCCTAGTGGTTTCACGGGGCGGTTTAGGCATGAATCAGACAATTTATGGCTACTGTTGGTTAGCAAAGACACAATATCTTACATAATAACATTTCCTCTCTATCTGTGGTAAGAGACTAACTTGTGAATGATGGCTGCCTTCCTTGATATTTATCCTGACTTAGAAGATGAACACCAAATTCGACGAGATATTTTCTCATACAGTGACTAGAAATTCTATCGCCTTTACCGCTTTGATAAAACCACTTTCTCCTACATCGTCGATTTAATTCGTCCTGATATTGAACGACCGACTTCTCGATCCTACGGGTTATCATGTGAATTACAGACGGCTGCCGCGATCAGATACTACGCGACTGGAATATTTCAAACAGACGTTGGAGAAGGTCTCAATATCAGCCAGTCGTCAGTGCATCGATCCGTTCGGTCTGTTGGGATCGCCCTCAACAAATTATATGATCAATTTGTCACTTGGCCTACTCGTGATCAGTTGCGACTGAACAAGATCAACTTCTACAAAATCGCCAATTTTCCAAATGTGATCGGAGCAATCGATTGCACTCATATAAGGATAATGCGGCCGGGTGTTGATGAACATCAATACATCAACCGAAAATTCTATCCATCACTGAACGTACAAGCAGTTTGTGGACCGGCGGGCCTGCTCCATAATATGGAAGTGAATTGGCCCGGGGGATGCCATGACTCCTTCATTTTGCGACAGAGCAATGTCTTCCCTCACATGGAGACATCTCAGTTTCATGGATATATCCTGGGAGACTCGGCGTATCCTTTAACAGAATGGCTGTTAACTCCGTTCTCAAGCCCCGACACTCCGGAGAAACTTTCGTACAATTCATCACACAAGAGGACGCGTGTCATAATCGAAAATACATTCGGTAGACTGAAACGGCGATTCCGAGGATAAAGCTCCGCCGGGAACACCGCTCCAGCCTGCGGATCCGCCGTACATGCCGAACAGCCTCTCGTCCGCAACAGATAGCTGTTTAGGAGGTGGACCGCCACCCGTCGTGCCACATCCTTTCTTAGTCGCCAAGTACCGAGTCTTGGCTCTCGTTTTCAGGTTCTTCATTTTCGTTTTGACCTGAGAAACGGTTCGCTTAAAACTCCCACATGCATTGAGAGCTTCTGTGATCTCCTCCCAAGCGACCTTTTTCTTTCGACCGAAATCGGTCTTCTCGTCCGAGTCAATGATGCCTTTATTCTT
The DNA here is from genome assembly GCA_907163375.1 of Prostheceraeus crozeri. Classification (NCBI taxonomy): domain Eukaryota; kingdom Metazoa; phylum Platyhelminthes; order Polycladida; family Euryleptidae; genus Prostheceraeus; species Prostheceraeus crozeri. The sequence goes on from CAJQUW010008688.1 coordinate 60,765, forward strand.
CTCATACTCATCTAAGAGAACTTTCACTTCTTCTTCAGACATGTCAGGTGCTTTGTCTTCTTGTTGGCTTGCCATACTTGAAACTGACTTGGCTTCACAGCAGTCTACACTTCAATAAGTTGCCCATTATGATAATAAACATTTAGCTCCCGTGTGCTTGGTGACCGATATTCCCGTGGTGACTGACCTACATAATTAGTGTGTTGCCGTCCGTCTGCGATTTAGGGAAATCCTAGCGTGAGCCTGTGTCAAGAATTCGGTTATGGCGATCCCGCTCACAGAGTGAGCGGCTAACCCATATCCAAAACTCGCGCTAACCCTTAGCGTGAGCCTGTGTCGAGAATCCGGGCTCAGATGACCGCCTTCCAATCCTAGGCTTAAAAACATGTTTAGAGATGGGTCTGATCAAAATTTGCGAAGACAAATTTGAGAGTGAATCAGATCAGAACTGAAGCGGAAAAGACAAAGGACATAGGAACTTTTCCAGGAGCTCACACGCTCAAAGTAGTGGAAGGAGCACAAAGTCAGATAATGCCGGATCGAAGAGTTCCGATTGCGCTGAGGGCGGCATTGAAGGAGGAGCTCAACAGATTAACTGATTTGGACATGATAGCACCAGTTTCACAGCCAACACCGTTGGTGAGCCAAATTGTAGTAGTGAAAAAGAAAGACAAGAACTTGCGTATCTGTCTTGACCCATATGAGCTGAACAAGATCTTAGAAAGAGAGCGGTACCAATTGCCGGTCCTAGAAGATGTTTTGCACGATTTGAGTGAATCCACTGTGTTTTCGAAAGCGGATTTGAAAAATGGTTACTGGCACGTACAGCTAGACGAACAATCAAGCATGTTGACGACTTTCCAAACGTGTTTCGGCAGGTATAGAGGGCTCAGGTTGCCATTTGGATTGAAAGTATCGGCTGAGATTTTTCAGAAGAAGTTACATGAAGCACTGGACGGTTTGGAGGGAGTAGTGAACGTCGCAGATGATATCATAATCCATGGCAAAACGCTAGAGCAGCACAACATGAGGCTAGAGCGGTTTTTGCAGAGGTGTAGAACGTGGGGTATCGAGTTGAATGACACAAAAATGATCACAGCGGCGAACCAGATCACGTTCATGGGGCACCAGATATCCAGTAGAGGACTTGAGGTTGATCCTGAGAAAACGAAAGCCATCACAGAATTTCCAGTTCCAACCAATGTGACGGAATTGAAGCGCTTTCTAGGCATGGTGAACTACCTGCAGCGATACTTACCCGATGTCGCCACGATAGCATACCCACTACAGAATTTATTAAAGAAAGATACAGAGTGGACATGGAGCGAATCGCAGAAAGCTTCATTTGATAGAGTCAAGCAAATTATCAGTGAATGCACAGCACTAGCCATTTTTGATCAAGAAAAGGAGCTCGTTCTCGAGAATGATGCGTGTGACTATGGGCTAGGTAGCGCCATGAGTGAGGAAGGCAAGCCGATAGCTTTTGCGAGTCGTCTTCTCACACCCACAGAGCGAAACTATGCCCAGATAGAAAAGGAAATGCTGGCTTTAGTTTTTGGGTTGGTCAAATTCCACCAATTCACTTTCGGGCGAAAGGTCAAGATTATTACAGATCATCAACCCCTTGTCTCTATTGTGCGAAAACCTCTTGACAAAGCACCCAGAAGGTTGAGAGCCATGCTGCTGAGAGTCCAAGAGTATGATTTCGAGTTGATCCACAAGCCGGGAAAATCTCTAATGTTAGCTGACACCCTCTCACGCGCCCCAATCAACGAAAACAACGAAGCTACACATTTTAACGTGAACAACTTGAGTCTATCTCCGATGTCGCAGAACAAACTGCAAGAACTCCGTGCAGCTACAGAATCTAACAGTGCACTAAGTGAGCTCAAGACAACGATCATGGAAGGCTGGCCATCCCACAAGAGTCAGGTCCACAGGGACATCACAGGTTTTTTCGATTATCGCGATGAGCTGACAGTTCAAGATGGCATTGTGCTTCGAGGGACCCGTCTAGTGATTCCAGTGTCCATGAGATCCGAAATGAAAAAGAAGTTGCATGCGGGTCACTCAGGGATTAATTCATGTTTGCGTCGAGCCCGTCAATATGTATACTGGCCAGGCATGTCGGCTGAAATCAGACAGTTGGTTGAATCATGTGACTCATGTAACACTTTCCAAAGTCGGCAATCAGCAGAGACTCCAATATTACACGAAACCCCTGAGAGGCCATGGGCAAAGGTGGGAACTGATTTGTTCAACTACAAAGGAAAAGACTTCCTGGTCACGGTAGATTACTACAGCAATTTTTTCGAGGTGGATGAGTTAAGTGATAATTTGTCACAAACGATAATCGCGAAATTGAAGGAACATTTTGCACGTCATGGTATCCCAGATACACTCATTTCGGACAACGGTACACAATTTGTAGCACACACGTTCCAGGATTTTACTAAGAGATGGGAAATCAATCACCTCACGAGTAGCCCATATCACAGCTGTTCAAATGGAGCAGCCGAGGCAGCTGTGAAAGTGTGCAAAAATTTGATGAGAAAATGTGACCATGGTAGCGAAGATTTCAGGTTAGGTCTGCTCAACCTGAGAAACACGCCTCAGGAAGGCATAGGCTCCACTCCATCCCAGCGGTTAATGGGGAGGATAACAAAATCCTTGATTCCCACAGCTCTCACCACGTTGTTACCGATAGGACACAACATGTGTCAGGACCGAGCACGAATTGAGTCCAAAAGACAAAAGCAGGTAGAGAGGTACATCCACCGTAAGGACTTGCCCCCACTTCACCCAGGCGATAGAGTGCGAGTTTGTCCCAATGGACAAAGTAAGGAGTGGCGTACTGGGGTTGTAGATGAAAGACAAGGTCCCAGGTCTTACAAAGTGTCAGTAGGACACAGTCAGATAAGGAGGAACAGGCAAGATTTAAGAATGGAGAAACTGGAACGGAATCGGAGTGAGACCAACAGCCCCACAACCAAGGCGGACCGAGCAGGAGAAGAATCGAGAACTAGTGCCGTTGGAACACGATCAGCCGAAGTGAGCGAATCACCGTGCGAGGAGACCTGCGAACCGACCTTCGAATCAAGGGAAGCGGAGACGAAGGGACCGGACGCGATGCGAGCAGCGAGGAGATCATCCAACGGCTCGATGCCACTACCAAGGGAAGAGGGCGTGCCGATCACCACAAGGAGTGGAAGAAATGTGAAAGTTCCCCAGAGACTAGACTTATAAACATTCAGTCACAGCCCATGCATGCGAATCATTTCAAAAGGGGACTTATACATTCAGTGACAGCCCGTGTGTGCGAGTCGCTTCAAACGGGGGAAGATGTTACGTGACCATAGAGTAACGCTACCATATGAAATGTGAACTAGACATTTTGTTTGTATATACCATTTAATTGTGAAGTATATGTTATGTTGGAATTGAAGCAGTGGTTTCAATAGAGTGAAAGTTTCCAACCACACGAGTCTTTTAATTGATTATTCCATGTACTTAACACCTGACAGAGTGATAATGAGAAAGTTTATTCCAAACTCAGTTTCCTTTTGGAACAATTTCACCTCATTACTATGAGAAAGCCGAATTACTCCTCAGAACTCCTATCCTTATCTTACATCCTATTCAACCATAGTGCAAGTGCGTATCGATTTGTACAAGATAGTGATTGTTTGACTCTTCCATCTGCACGACATCTTCAAAGATTATCGTCGAATATGAGTGCAAGTATGTGTGATGATTCCCTTATTTCATATTTGAAATTGAAAAGTGACCAGCTTACCACGAAAGAAAAGTTAGTAATCGTTAACATTGACGATAAACCTAAATTCACGTCTCTTTCGTGTGCTGACTGAGGGAATGACAGAGGAAAATACAGGGAAACTGGCCCGCGTGTGTAAACGGCTGTCAGGCATGTCATTTCCTGAGGAGCGCAGCGACCAACTAGGATTCCCTGGATTAAGTCTTTTGTCGTTTCGAATGCTCCCAGACAGAATGTCACTGCTGGTATTTATCGCGAGGATTGTAATAACTGTGACAAATTTTATATAGGTGAAACTGGCCGCAGTTTAGATAATAGAATTAGAGAACACAAAGTAGACATTAAGAATAGGAATTTCAATAACGCTATGTTTGCCCACTCTTCTGATTGTAATCATTCTTTCAATTTTGACAATAGTACTTCATAGGTGTCCAGACTTACACACTCGTAAGGTGATAGAGTCCTCGCTTAATTAGCGCAACATATGAATGTTGTCAATTTGAATCAAGTCACTTGGTATCGAGAGGTGTTAGATTTCCCACCTGATTCCCCTCACTGTTCTGCCCGTCTGCTTTGTCAATTATCCCATCAACTCTCCCTTTTGTTGAGTTGCCGCTGTCGTATAAATATTGCGTCCTGTCATTTGTATCTTCATCCATGATTTTGACGCTTGAATAGCGATCGAAAGCTCGGAATAAATTTTACTTTCTACATTGTGACTTTTTCTATTTTGACTTGACTCGAGTGGCATTACTAGCGACTGCATCTATGAAATTGTGGTGTTTCATCAATTATCCTTATCCTAACAAGCCCGGCGCGCTCTCAACTCTTTGCCGCTCGTTGCGGCAGGGACTTTTAGTGACGTCATGACAATTTCGATCCTACAAGTTAAAACTTCGTTGCGGCACGGTGTGTTTTAATTAGACTCTCCTCTATTGTTACCAGCGTTTGTTCTGTAATGTCTTGTATGTCATTGAACGGTTTTTAGCCGAGCTCTCTTGTAATTTGATTTTGGAAATAAAGAGAGGGGTGGGAATCCTGGTTTGGACCCCGAATATTGACCACTGGCACGTTGGTCTTGCAAACCTTATGAACACCCCTCCAGAGCTCACACCACAAGCTACAGAACGAACAGCCATTGAGCGGCTTACTATTTTACTTAGGCGTCTCGAGTCGAAAGTGGACGCTTGGAACATCAAGACGCCGACACTACCGGGGCTGTAATTGTTACCTCGCCATACCACGAGCTCATCAAAAGAGCTGACGCCCTGATCAATAAAGCCGCTACAAATTCACGCTCTCGACACGAGCTGAAGTCTCTAACGGAAGTCCTCAACGCGCCCTCTTGGGAAGACGCGCAACGGATAACGGCCGATCGTCTCAAGACCGTTTTGGCCGGAGAGGCCTTAGGGTGGAGCTTCGTAGGGGACTACGAACGTTTCGAAACGGCCAATGCCTTGGGGTTGCCCTGTGCACCTCCCGAGCTCCACTTATACGCAAACACGACTTCTGCAGCGCGCGGACGGGGTGCTTACGCTAGTCGAGGCGCTTACCCTCCTGGACAAAGACGCGCCTATCGAGCCCGACGTGGTACGGGACATAGATCCTGATCTCTATCTTCAAGCTGTACGTCAGGTAGAAGCGCTCCCAATCGCCGATTCGGAACCGTTCGCTGGCTGGAGGATCGACTCGGATACCGAAGATGATCAAGACCAACCGGACAATGAACAGGACCGTGATGGAGACAATCCGAATGACGATGAAGCCGGACCACGATGGCCACGGCCGGGGCCTCACATTCTATGGTCCTCCGATGGGCCTATGGATGACGTTAATCTCCCTCCTACACCTGACTCTCATAATGATTCTCCTATGCTGTCTCCGCGAACGCCCCACACGCCCTCGTCAGGGCGGCGCTGCTTAACCTTTTCAACAGCTCAAGTCCCCTCAGGCCACATCTCTTTAGCTAGAGCACAGCAGTTCGGCCCTTTTTGCAAACAGCTCTCTGATGGGTTTCGGGTCTACCAGAAACATAGTCAGGCCGTGGTGGCCCCTCAAAGGCCTTCTTTTTCTCAAAACCCTGAGGTTATTCAGGCTTTTATCGATTACTTATCCCAAGAGAAAGTGATCGAACCGGTGACCAAACGTGGGCCTCACCGGGCCTTTCCGTTTCTCATTGCCAAATCGGACGGCCGTCCTAGGTTTTTGGTAGACTACTCGAAACTGACCCCGACGCTGGCTAAGAAGTCAGTTAAGCTTTTACCGTTTAAAACATACGCGTCAGTTTAACCCTTTCATTCATATCGTTGCCGAACGGCACAGCAACTTATTCTCTCTGTAAGTGGCAAAAGCAACGTCAAACTAGCACTGGAAATGAAAATTTAGCAAGTTCTAGTAATAATCTAACGATGGATTTTGTTTAAGTTTTTCTTACAGACCGTTTTCTTCAAATATATCAGCTGTTTTCAAGCACGATTCTACACAAAAATTGGAGGTAAGTAAATCGAGCAATTTACAACCAAATAACGCCACTGAAGTGGGAAAAGCTCGTAAAAACTGAGCAGAATACGTTGCAGTTGCACGATACAACGTATTTGTTTTAGGAAAATTCATGTGTGCTTCATTAGACTAGATTACATCTGTATGAACCAAACGGCAACAACATGACATTGTAATATTTTTTTAATTTTGGGGTCTGTTGGCAATTTGTATCAAACGACAACAGCATGAGTTAGAGGAATCAATAATGATTTGTCAATTTGACGAGCACGTTGTGATAGGCTATATGTGTTGGCACATATGTATTCCTATCTAAGAAATACCTGGCTAATCGCGGTAATGTACATGTAATAATTCGGTAAACCTTAAGTTTGACGCCCCCCATTTTGCAGAATTTTTAAATATGGTAAAATAACACATTCCAAGTTACAATTATATTAGAATTTTTTAGAAAATCAGTCAAGAAAACAATTTTTTTTTAATTTGTTTAAATTGTTTTTAGTTTAAATTTTTGATTAGTTTCAATATGACCATCTCTGTTGCATATCCTCATGAAATTCGTTACGAAGAATTATTTTTTCGCGATATCATAGATGAAGATTCAGCAATTGCTTGGTGTAAAAGATTTGGACTGTTAAACACAGATATGTATTGCAATGCGGGTCATGGATGCACCTGGCAAACGTCTCCTATGAGCCAACATGGGAGAGATCAGTGTCATTGGAGATGCACTGGCAGGACACATCGTTCTCGTATTTCTATGAGAAAAGAATCATTTTTTGAGAAATCGCATTTGAAAATTCGAACAGTTCTACGGATTTTATACTATTGGAGTCGCGATACTCCACTTCAATCCATCGTTCATGAAACTGAGGTCAGTGAGACCACAATAATCGATTGGCTTAACTTCATACGTGAAGTATGCGGTTTGCATTTGACGAACAACCCACGTCTAATCGGTGGTCCTGGGCGTATTGTGTGTATTGATGAAAGTAAGTACTTTCATCGGAAGTATAATCGCGGCCGCTATCGAGACGGCCAATGGGTTTTCGGAGGGATTGACGTCGAGGATCCAAGCCGATGTTTCCTTGTTCCTGTGGAAACACGAAACCGCTCGACGTTGGAGCCATTGGTAAGGCAACATGTGGCCGTCGGTAGCGTCATATGGAGTGACGAATGGGGGGCGTATTCTCAACTGAATTCCTTGGGATACACCCATCACACTGTGAATCACAGTGAACATTTTGTTTGCCCAACTACGTTAGTTCACACGAACCACATCGAAAATATGTGGATGCGTGCTAAGCAGAAGTTTCGTCGCATGCACGGAACCAGTCCCAACCTTTTCAATTCTTATTTGGAGGAATGGCTGTGGTTTCAGCGTCATCCTACGTTACCGTTAGCGTACCGTGGAGCGAGCAATCTTCCGAAGCCGCCCATCATGATTTCACACAGACATGGAACCGCTATAAAGTGAAATCTTATGAACATCCCGAATTCCCGTCTCGAATTCTTCGAACGATCTCTACATATAATGGTTCTCATCTATAGAACAAGTTTGCTTTCTTATGAAGAAAGTGAATGACAAATTGAATTTGAAGTGTGTCAAACATTTCGTAAATGAAATAGCAATTTACGAATACTTCTTTTTATTTTTATCCACTCTGGAACACCCTGTAGAAGTACCGAAATGGCTTCAAATGGACAATCAGATAGTCTTAGAAATTTAGAAAAAATATAGAGATCCATTCTTATTTGATTTAGGTGCATGAAAGCCGAATAATACAAGGATAGCCAAATATCAATTTTCGATTATTTATTTTTCTATTTTTCATAATGGAACACCCTGTCCATGAGGTAATATGGCTTTCAATACTAAACAGATGATCTCAAAAAATCAAGAATAATATAGGGAGTCATTTTTTGCTAGATTTGGGTGCATGAATATATCAATTAGAGACTGAAAAACTATCATTACTTAACAATTTTAAGTATTTGGCCGCCATTTTGAAAAAGTGGTCCCATTTGCAAAGACGCCTGTAAAAGATTTTTGGATTTTGATTTTCAGATACAGTTGGCATATAGGTATTCAGAAAAAGAGAAATCGCGAGTGGAGAATTTTTTGGCAATATCGATTTTTGACTCACCGTGTGAACAAATCATTCCATTCAAAGGAAGGCACACTCTCAAGCAATACTTGCCAGCCAAACCAAGTCCCTGGGGCTTCAAAATGATAACAAGAGGATCTTCATCAGGCGTCATTTATGATTTCATACTGTATTCAGGAAAGTATACAGAATTGATTGACCAAATATCCAATATGAGCACAACGGCAAATTGTGTAGTGCACTTGTGTAAATCAATCCCTCCGGAAACTCAGAATATGAAGTTATTCATGGATAATTTCTACATCACATTTGACCTGATATTCTACCTCAAGGAAAAATTTTGTATTCTCACAACAGGTACGGTGCGGAAGAACAGATTACATGGCTGTCCTCTTTCCTCCAAGAAAGACCTGAAAGTCACCGGAAGGGGATCTCATGATCAAATTGTTGATGCCAATTCCAACCTCACGGTTGTGCGTTGGTTGGACAACAAACCAGTGACGATCTGTTCCATGTATCTCCAGGCAGAGTCCTTGACATTGGTAAAGCGATGGAGTGCGAAGGAAAGGAAAACCATCGAAGTTTCTAGACCAAATGTTGTCGCTGTCTACAATACACACATGGGTGGCATCGATTTGTCGGACATGCTGCTTTCGATTTACAAGAATCAACGAAAAAGTCGGAAGTGGTATTTTCGAATAATTTACTATCTTGTCTGGATTGCATCTTCGAATTGCTGGCTTACATACCGCGGCGACCTCACGAAGGAGGATGATCGTCCAGGCAAAAGGCTGAGTTTCAAGAACTACCTACTGCAGATCTGTGAAGGATTGAGCAAAGTTGGAAAAGCTTGCCGTGTCAGAACAGGACGACTTTCCCAAGCAGCAGACCAACCGATGCCAAAACGGAGGCGTGCGGCGGACGAAAATGTTCCTCCTCAAATTTTGTGTAAGGATCACGTGGATCATCTGCCGGAACACAGGAGTAGAGGCCGGTGCAAGCACTGCACAACTGGCTTCACACGTTGGAAGTGCAGAAAATGTGGTGTGCATCTATGCTTGAACGCAAACAATAACTGTTTCGTCGATTTCCACGAATGATTGCGGAAAGTGGTGTGAAGTGATCGCTTTGATGTACTTTGATTTAGATTTTTTCATTCGGTGTTTTACTTTTTATAATTCTACAAAATTTGCAATAAAGGTGTAGGCCTACTAAACAAGAGTAGTGAAAATTTTGCAAATTTTCTTTTTGCAGGCGGCAAGTCATTTTTATGGTGAAGTTGTACATAAAATTTGAGAGAACGGGAAGTAGGCCTACATCTTTCAGTAAAGTCAGTAAATAGCATGAAATAATCATTACCGGTACTCTATAAAGTGATTTGAACAATGAGCCTATAGTTGTGGCACCCATAGAATTGGCATCATCCTACGAGTATAGACTATATAATATCAATGGATTGGAAAAATATGCTCGTTTTTACTGATGTTATACTGAATATATTCACAGTGTTGCCATATGACAACAATCAATAAATCAATAAAGGAGAAGTAGAATACCCTAATTTTTTCACTCAACATCTTTTTTAAGACATATTTAATTGATTACATCGGCAAAAAAATTTTTTGATGACAGGAACTTAAGTCATGAATGAAAGGGTTAAGGTCTCATTTCACCCTTCACATTTAGCTCTGAACTCAGTCGATGGTCGACCACTGACAATTCATGGAGAGTGCGCTCTGAGTATTCAATCCAAGAGTCTAAGACGAGCGTTTCACTGGACATTCATTGTCGCAAACGTTCGTGAGCCATAACTAGGCGCCGATTTTCTGTCACATTTTTCTCTGCCAGTAGATTGTAGAAATCTGCGTTTGATCGATAACACCACAAAACTGTTCTCTATTTGCTCGATTTCTAGCGATGATAGTCCCTCAATTTCTCCGGTAATAGCAGTGTCACACGTTACAGATTGCCGCATATCAGTTTTGCTCCAACAGTTTTCGTCCTTGTATGATAGCTCAACCGTTGAACATAAACCGATTAATGAGTTAAAGACTCATCATGTTATCGAAACGATGACTGATAGGCCCGTATTCGCTAAAGCTCGGCAACTCAACAGCGAAAAATTTGCTATTGCCAAGTCCGAGTTTGACATTTTATCTACAACAAGGAATTATTCAACCCTCCAAGAGCCCGTGGTAGCCAAGGCCAATGGTTTGTGGAGACCATGTGGTGACTTCCGTCGTCTTAACGCCATCACCAAACCAGATCGATATCCTATTCCACACCTTAATTCCCTGAAATCCAAATTATTCGGTAACTCCGTATACTCGAAATTAGACCTAGTGCGTGCTTCTCATCAAATCCCAATGTCACCCAATGACATAGAAAAGACAGCTATAATTACACCGTTTGGTCCGTACGAGTATTTGTACATGCCTTTTGCCTGCGAAATGCAGCCCAGACTTTTCAACGATTAATGGACACTTTATTTCGCGATACGCCGTTTGTATTCACATACCTAGACGATATTCTTGTATTTTCGCATTCCGAGGACGAACACTTAACTCATCTAGCACAAGTGTTTGAGAAATTATCTGAGTTCGGACTCAAAATCTGTGCAAATAAATGTGAATTTATGTCCACAGAGATATAATTTCTAGGACACCGAATTACGAAAGACGGCACTCAACCGAAGCAGGAAAAGATTACAGCAATTATAGATTTTGAAAAGCCAGTCGATTACGCTTCTCTACGGAGATTCATGGGAATGATAGGGTATTATCGCCACTTCATACCAAACTTTGCTGATATTTGCCAGCCCTTGTGTGAATTGTTAGGTTCGACCAATCAACGTAATCACAGAATTGATTGGAATCAGAAATCGGATGAGGCATTTATAAAGATTAAAGATGCTTTATCAAACAGTGAAACACTATATCATCCAGATCCTAACAACAGAGATTTCACTTTAATCACAGACGCTTCGAATACTGCTGTCGGTGGTGCACTCCATCAGACTGTGAATGATAAAGTCCAGCCGATTTCTTTTTATTCTAAGAAACTGTCAGACCCTCAGAAAGCCTATTCTGCTTTTGATCGCGAGCTGCTTGCAGCCTATCAAGCCGTTTTACATTTTAAACACTTGATTGAAGGCAGACAAGTTCACTTGCTTGTGGATCATAAACCGCTTGTCTCAGCGTTTTACTCACCAAATCAAGCCAAGTCCGATAGACAGCAGCGTCAACTACTCATCATCTCAGAATTTGTCTCTTCTATGACACACATTCGAGGTAAGGAAAATGTGGTCGCCGACGCACTATCTAGAAGCATAAATGCTGTCTCTGTCGATTATCCTGATTTGAAAGCCATAGCTCAGAATTGTCCAGAAGTAGACAATTTTAAAGACATACTTAAGATATTTGAGCTATTTGATCAAACTCCAATTTTTTGTAATATTGATTTGCCGACTCCTCGACCATTTGTTCCTGTCGATTATAGACAAACAGTTTTTGATGCTCTGCATAGCTTGTCGCATCCGGGAATACAGTCCTCTATTTCACTGATAGCCTCGCGTTATTTCTGGCCTGATATGCGCCGAGACATTAAGTCATGGGTCAAACACTTTAGCAGTTGTCAATCTGCGAAGATTACACGACATCATCGTCCTGTCTATCAACAGTGTATGTACCCCAATGTTGATCGTTTTCAGACTGTCCATATCGATATTGTCGGACCGCTGCCTCCCTCTCATACTATAGATTCTCCTTTTCCATCTCTTGCCCGTTATCTGGTTACTTTCATCGACCGTGCCACTCGCTGGTTCGAGTGATGTCCTGTGTCTGATATAACTGCTGAAACCGTGGCACGCGCATTTCTTTCCGAATGGGTTAGTCGATTTGGTGTCCCCTTATTCCTAATAACGGATCAAGGACGTCAATTCGAAAGTTTACTTTTTACACAACTCTCGAAAGTAATCGGGTTCCAACGTCTAAGAACTTCACCGTATCACCCACAGGCGAACGGAATTCTTGAACGTTTCCATCGTACTCTAAAAAGCGCACTTACAGCCAGAAAACAAGATTGGCTTATTAGTTTGCCTTAGTTTTCCTTACGCTCAATTCCTAATGAAAGCGGATTTTCACCTTTTACCGCTGTTGCAGGATCCCCTATCCTTGCTCCTCACATGTACTTTAACTCGGTAAAACATGACTCTGATTCATACTCGGAATACATTCGGAGGTTTGCAGAATGTGTTGAATCGACTGATTTCAGCTCGCTCGCTCTTGGTAGACATCACTCTTCTCCGCATAAATCCTCTTCCCTTACGATCAAAAAGAATGATTTAGTCTGGGTTAGAGTTGATCGTGTAAGGCGACCGCTCGAGGCTCCTTATGAAGGTCCTGTGACAGTCATGGATGCTAACCCCAGTACTGTCAAGGTAAGGCACCCCTCCGGTAGAACTACGGTTATCTCTAAGGAGAGAATTAAGCCGGTTAAACATTGTTGTTCATGCTAAATCTGCCTTTTCTAGACCAGCTCTAACAGACCAGCGGAAAACAACGGACGTTATCCCGAAATCATCTGCACCCTCTAAGGAGAAGAAGAGAGTCACCTTCGCCAATCCTAATTACAATCTACGATCCCGGAAGACCTGATTATGTGTTGACTCCATCACCTGCCCGGGGCTCCGGTGGTGTTTCATCAATTATCCTTATCTTCTCTCTTATCTTCATTGCACTTTCCTGCATCTGTACATTGATGTAATGACTGATGACGAATCCTATGGCAGTGACTGTGGACAAAGCTGAACATTATCTCTCGCTCGAGTCGTAATGTATTTTGAACGCTCACATCCAAATCTTTGTCCAGCATCAGCCAATCTCCTATAGCTGTGTGTGTGACGTGTGCGCGCGTTTCTCTCATTGACTAAAAACACACATCACCACTGTACTGCCGACCTAGGCAGATTGTATGTTGTGCAGTAATCGAATAAATACATTTCTCGTCTTTTTATCATTGATCCGTAGTGGGGAAGACATAAAACAATCCTTATTCCTTAAAGCCACTACAAAATCATCACATTTTACAAATTGCTCCATATTTCAGCATTTTGCAATTTCACGAACTTCAAGGTGCAGAAATTTGCAATTTGAATCATTCACCTGGCTGCATAAGCTTTATATCATGTGGAAGGATAAATGTGTCGCATTTTGTGAAAAGGCCATCCGTGAGCCATGTTTTTTCTATCTTTGCAAGTATAAAAATGGAACTTCTACTTGCTTGATAATATTGAAGCAATATTGGATGAGGAATCGCTGCAGAACAGTATTGCACTTCATGATTAACCACGATTTTATTTCAAAAATCACAACAGAATTTTGTGGTTTGTGAAAAGTTGCAAGAAAGGATTTCTTGTCGCATTTTGCAAAATCTTTCTTCACATAGCTTCAAAATTTGTCTTGAGACTTTATTCAATCTTTATCATAAGTGTGTTTGTGAAGCTTAGCCCTGCAGATGGCACTTAAATGGGATTTGCCCTGTGCCCTAACAGAGCTACTAAGAAACATGATAAAAATGAAACCAGCTCGTGTTAGTTTCAACATTTTTATTTTCCAGGCTCCTTCACCGGAAACATGACTTCAACTCAGCAAGCATGTGCGAAACCCGAGACATCAAAGGCTCATAAAGAAGCTTGTGAAAAAATAAGCTGCGCCTCCACAACAACAGTGCACGAACTCTTGACAGCGAACAAAACCGATGAACAAAACGAAGCAAGGGAAATGGTAAAGAAACTGTTCACATCACTTCAATATTTGTCAGTTAATGGATATATGTACATATTGTAAATTAAAATTCATCAAAATTTCAAATTATAGAATTACCGAAAATATCTGTTAATCAAAATTGTAAGTATAATTAAATGACAATGTTGTTGCCAGGTATTTATTGAAGTTCATTCATTTAAAAATTCAAAATGGACGTTTAAAATCAAATTTCATGAACCGGATTCAAAACTTTCCATTACTAACATTAAATTTTTAATTTCATGTACTTATAGAAATTCAAACCCATAAATTATCAATCCCATACACTCTAAAAACGTTTTAGACTTAATTTTATCCTGGTAACGAGACAAATTTCCCAAGATGATCAACTTCGACTGTTCTGCCTCCTCCGGAAAATGATCCGCCTAAAGCACAAAACTCGGAGGATAGAGTACGAACATCACGACACGCAAAGAACAGTCGCAATAAGAAAGAAGGAATGCCTCAACTCAGACGCTCAAAAGCGAAAAGACGCAGGACCCACTCCCACTCGCGATGAATCAGTGTTCGCACCTGACGGAGTTGGTGATTACCAGATCTCGCGACCTCGGCATTCTCCTAACGCCCGATCGTTCGAAGCAGTGACTGCCCAAGTGTACAACCAGTTGTGCGCCTCGGACAAGACTTTCGGTTCCAGCATGACGATTGAGCTTTTCCGAGTATATGTGGCTGAACTTTGGTGGCTCAAATGCTACAGTGTCAGTCGTGCACAGGGTGACCCTCTGGTCTGGCGCTCTGAAGATCAACTTCAACGAGCATCCCAGTCGCCACTCAATATCCCTGAGCCGATTTTCCTCTGGCTGTCCACCTTAGGTTCTATCACAGCCTCAACAGGCGAAAGGATCAACATGGAACTTCCAACCATCCCGGACCAAGAAGTCAACGGTCATCGAGGATTTCTCTCAACGGTTTCTCACCCCAGCACAACTCAACCACTACTAATGGCGTGGCACTGACGTTTCTCTGTCAGACTGTCAAAGAACCAACCGATGGCCAACCCGTCCCAGGCCCTCAAAACAATTCGTGGTGCTGCCTCAATACCAATCCCACTTCTGACACCATGTAATGATCTTGGTATTGATTCTGGATTTAGGCAAAACGAGCGTCTTTACAACTCCATTTATTCCACTCGATCAACTCAAGTACAAATCATGTTATGGATATAAATTCAAATCATAGAACATAGTATTGAGATCTAATGTTCATGAATAATCTAATGATCCAATGATATGAAATAAATAGATATCTGAACACGTCACATTGAGTGATAGGCATTTCAACGAAGTGAAGACTACATAGCTGCAGCAAGAACATTAAATATCAAACCTGACACTGCATATAAAATTGTCAAGAAAAATTACAGTGGACCATCTATGCGAGGCCATCATCGATCCAGACACGGCAAAGTAACAGAAGAGCTACGAGACATCTACCGTCTTCAAGTCGATCTTAATAATTGCGCCATTTCTCTCCGCCAAATACGGAATCATGTGGAAAGCTGTAGCGGCATTAGTCCTAGCAGCACAACCATCGCGCGAGTGTTGACAAGAACGCTATAATTAATGACGAAAATTGAGATAGCGCCGGATTCAAGAAATTCACAAGCAAACAAAAGAAAGAGAAAAGAATTCGCGCAATGGCTTCAGTCAGTCTCAGATGAGGATTTTATCTTCTTCGACGAATGTGGATTTGATTTGTGGTAGAGCCGAAATCGTGGTCAATCAAGAAGGGGACGTGCCGCAAAAAGAGTGGTCGATGGTCAGTGAACCAGTGTTATGCAAGGACGGGCACACAAAAGCGATGTTGTTGAGTTTGTTTCCGAGCTCATCCTAATCTCCTCGGATGTAGGACTGTCCAATCATTGGATGCGTTTGACAAAGCACCTTGTTACATCAGAATTGAGGATGACTTGCTCCAAGTTCAGGCAGACTTGCCGCCATATAGTATCGCTCGCTTGCCTCCCTATTCCCGCGAATTGAATCCAATAGAATTCATATTGAAAGTTGTCAAGTCCTCAGGGAGGAGGATACTAAGTGAAGTAGAATTTCAGCCAAATTCAGGTGAAAGCTTGCTTGCATTTCGCTTTAGAAAGATGAAGGAGGTAATTACTGCTTCTTTAGCTGAGGTGACGCAAACAAAGGTGACAGGGGCATTCAGGCATTGTATCGCGAAAGTCATAATCTTCCATTTTTTCCTCTGAAAACATGATATTTAAGTGTTTGCCTAATAGATTTATTGAACAGATTTAAGTGACATTTTTGTCCGATCGGACTTCAAGGGCACTTAACAATAAAGACATTAATATGTCTGAAACAGTCTACAGTGCAACTGTCAGGAATGGTCAGGATAAGGTTCTTCGCAGCAGTTCAGCATTCTGGCCTCTCTTGAAGGTGACCACTGACGGAGCAGCTTTCAACTTGTTGGTAGGTCATACCAGGTGTGAGCTGCAGCTATAGGGAAAGTTCTAGCATCGACTGATCAGATCTTGCCATGAAATTAACTTTTCATTGTCAATTAAAGAAAATTCAAGCTTTTATTTCACCAAGAGATTAACATAGTAAGACATAAAATTCCTTGAACTGCTTGATTAGTTTTCGAAATATGTCTCAAAGTCCATGCTATCGCTATGTAACTCTGGAAAGCAGTCGTATTGAAATATGTGTCACTAATTACAGAAAAATAAACTCACGCCTTAATGAAATTTCATAATTATAGACTACCGCATTTCCTCTAATAAACACCGCGGCGTTTATTAAAATGCACGATTTTCTACATAACACTTCCAAATTGAATAACAGCAATAATTACAGACCTCCTTTGCGAAAAAATATCAACAAGAGCTGAAAATTAATCTAGCAAGTTTTTTGCTGTATTACCGATTTATGGTCGACAAAGCGTGGTGATGTCGACGCTGATTGAACACAGCATTGGACTAATTTCTTGGAATTACCGATACCTGTATTTGCAATTTCCCTCTCATAGTCACTTGAAGGCATGGTTCACGCTCACAAAACTTGGGTGGGATGACTGATGACTGGCATGACTCGATGCTTGACGGTACGGTATAGCAACACTCAGAGACAGGAGCCCCTCCCCGCACTCTGACAGCCACCATTAGGTAACAATGCTACTTTTTAGAAAAGGCTGATTGTGATGCTTTTATTATGTGACTCATTCCATCATAATATAGACCACACCACCAGGCAATGTCACTAAGCATTCCAGAAAAATGACCTTCGTGTATTCAACACAGCAACTAGCAGTTGCAAGAAACTGTGGTTCTAAAGTCAGCTGGCCCCTCTGCCATTTATTCTATGCTATTGATTGTTATCTATTTCTCAATAAATCGATTCAAATCTCCTGTCATAGACGCACTTAGCATAAACTGCCGTTTTAAGCATTCTTGTATTCGCAACTGCATCTTTATACGACCTGATAATCATTAAACAACTACAAAAGAATGCAACATCATCAAAATCAAGCTGTTATAGGCTGAATTACATGTGAATGATAATAAACCATGACCAGTTTTCATTCAACGTATCACAAATGTAGAACTACTCGCAGTGAGAAGTTCGTATAACCTACGAGACAGTTCCTTTCCTACGCGACGTTTCGTTTGTAACACACCAGCTCCTCTTCGGATTTCAACATTTGCAAGTAGCTCACGCGCTTTTTCTTGACTGCTACACTGATTGAAAGCTTCCGCCAATATTCTTGGAGATCGATAATTGGAGACAATGGCATCAGCAACTTCACCAGTAACAAGACGTATTTGCATCAATTGTTGCCGCCAAAGTTTTGATACGCTCTCCGGATCCTATGGAAGAAATAATATAGTTTCCTTTCTTTATGGTAAAGATCATCATCAATATGAACAGAAACTATACGCTTCAGTGTGAATATATCACGATGCAATCGTGAATCAAGAGAAAAGGACTATCAAAAATCTCTTTTGAAACTGCTTGCATATTTCGATTCTACCGAATCAATGGAGTCAGAAGATATAGACATCCACAAGGCTTGTATTTAGCAGAGAATTCAAACTTTAAAATTTCAAATAATAAATCTTGGAGACAGTCTTTTTATATTTTCTAATATAAAGTACATCAAGTCACAAAAGTGCAATTAGAAATACATGTTCTCAAGTTACCTTGCATGACGAAAATAATTTGTCAGAATTTTCAGAAAATGCATCTTCTGACCGATGCTGTTATACTTTCTGATAATGTTAATAATAAGACATCATAGGGCATGAGAAACATAACGAGTTATCTTCCAGCAAATTTGAACTCTGAAAATAAATGATTTCCTCATCTATAATATTCTATCTCCAAGTAAATCCGGATTAGTTGATGGTTCCGCTTCATGCCGTGATTTCAGTGGTGAGGGCCTATTTATTTTTGCTAATACCGCTATTGATAAAATTTTGGTCATCCTTTCGACGACATAATAACAAAGATCTAATTTCCTACTTTATGAATTTGAATGCACCACGTGAAAAGCGTGGTGATCTCCAAAAAATGAAATAATCGTGAAGATGAGAAAGAATACGGCACTCCCTTTAGTAAAGGCTTATAATAAAATAGTTGAGGTAAAAAAAATTTTCACGGCGAAAGTTTCAAGACGCAGTCGCTCCCTCAGTGCACTTAAAAGCACTTTTTATCTATGTCATCCTTTTCGAAGATAACTTGTTTGCTTTTACCAGTTCTCCTTATTTTTAGAATTAAACATTTGATGTGTAATCGTTGCTTGTCTAATTGACCTACATTACAAACACACTCAAAATCAATTACACACTGATGAACATGGCCAGAAAGACATAAAAAAAATCAAATTTCAAATTGATCTCATTGCAAACTTATCACAGTTATCAACATCTTTTTAACACAATTTTTTTAAATATCCTTTTTTGCTACTCTACATCACAGAAAAGTTCTTGTTAGCAGAAATGATAATTATGCACTATCAGCATCGATTTCAAATTTTGCTAAAATTCCATAGCAAAAATGAGAGTCTCAATGTTTCCCTATTTTCAAAAGACAGCATCCCCGCAGCAAAACATGCTTACAAATCAATTCCGAAGTTCATCTGGGGCATAAAACAACATTCAAAATTGCGAGAGCAACCTCATCAGGATTAGCAAAAATCATGAATTGCAAATTTTTGGAGTCTATATTTGATCGCTATAGTATATATTCTTTGAAATGCTGTAAAATCAGAAGTACTCGGAATCTCAGCGAACTACTTAAGAAATTTATCAGCTTCATGACCAGATTGATCAACACTGAGAATTTCGTGCAAATCTGAGACAGTCAGTCACTGACCGTCCTTGAAATTTGTCGCTTCTGTATGGAATGACCCTGCCTTACACTACAAGTATTACAGCTAGCAATTGTCAGACCTGGTACGTTCATTGTTCCTCTTAATAATCCAAAAAGGACAATTTATTGGGTCTAGAAGAAATGATTCTTAATATTTGTGTGGTACTGGTTCGAACCCTAGTCTTTTTTTTGTTGCAAATTGCGTTATTCAATTCCCTCACTTGTTGAGAATCTATCAAGATGGTTAAGAATGGCAAAGCTAGTCAGAAATCAACTCCCTCCGGATCAGCTATACGATCGTCGTCGATTAGTGTTGAGGACATGAGTGCAATGTTTTCTCGTCTTGAGGAGAAGCTGACTCAGAAACTAGAAGCTATAACCTCGAAAGTTGATGCAATCACAACGAGACTTGACATGATACAAACTGATCAAGTCAGAATCAACTTAGAAGTTGAGAAGATCAAATCAATCATCATTGATCAGCAAAATTTCATTGAGAAATATGAACAGAAGAAGCGCAAAATGAATCTCATTATTAATGGAATTCCAGAAAAAGATATTGCTATACATGGCGAAATTTTGAAAGACGATGAGTCAAAAGTCAATTATATCTGCGACGAAATTTGTGAAAACTTTAACGAAAATCATGTTGTTGAATGCGTTCGTCTAGGAAAAGGAAACTCGGATAGATCGCGCCCTATGAAAGTTGAATTCAGCAACAAAGACATTCGATATAAATTGTTGAGTGGTCAGAAGAAATTGCGAGTTTCAAACCCTGACATTTTTGGCAAAGTTTTTTTCAATCCTGATATGTCTTACTTAATGCGAAAGGAACACAAACGCCTACGTGATGAATTGAGGAGTTTGAAGGCCTCCTCATCAAGCAACGATCAAATATTTATTAAGAAGGGATGCTTGTACAAGAATTCGAATGTGGTGGATAATGTTGATATCAATAATCAATTATTTTGACAAATCGATCACAAGGATAGTCAATGTTTATCTTTAAGCTATGATACGTTCGATTCGTATCTTTGTTTTCTGATTTCATATTATCCTGAAAGTATTGAAAAAGTTTGTCCTTTAATGCACTATTTTGTGAAATCCACGTATTCAGAGGTCAATATCCCTCGTCAAAGTTCGAGTTGTGATTCTTTCAAGAATATTCCTTCACCTGTGCTATGTTTCTATACAAATGCCAGATCTTTAATCCAGAAAATGGACCTATTACGAGTCTATGCTGCTGAAATGAAACCAATGGTTATTTGCATAACTGAGACTTGGTCTACTGACGAGTATCCGGAGAGTTACTTCATGATCCCCAACTTCACAAACTATAGATGTGATCGACTCGACCGTAGAGGAGGTGGGGTAATGATTTTTATCAAGAATACTGTTCCTTCAACTATTGTTCATA
Source organism: Prostheceraeus crozeri (assembly GCA_907163375.1). Classification (NCBI taxonomy): domain Eukaryota; kingdom Metazoa; phylum Platyhelminthes; order Polycladida; family Euryleptidae; genus Prostheceraeus; species Prostheceraeus crozeri. The sequence goes on from CAJQUW010008688.1 coordinate 81,713, forward strand.
GTATTTCTTGTAACGATTTTGATGCAATTTCATGCTATGTGGTAACTGATGATAATGAGAAAGTAGGATTTGCATGCATATATCGTCCGCCTCATTCTGTTAACGATGATTCTCTTTTCGATTTCCTGAACTCAACCTTCGCTAATATCTGTGCCCAGTATTGTTGTTGGTGATTTCAACCATCCTGAAATTGATTGGAGTGACCCTACATATAACAGAGCTGATAATTCTATGATGGAATGGTTTTTCGCTAATGTTCTTATTCAAAATATCACTGTGCCTACCCGCCCTGAGTCAAACAATATTCTTGACCTAGTTTTCACTACTCCATTGATGATGGTGAATGATGTAGTCGTTCGTGAACGCTTTGGTACTTCGGACCACTCAATCATTACTTTTGACGTGACATTATCATTAAAAAAGATAACTACGTCGAATACCAACATCTATCTTTATTCAAAAGCTAAGTGGAAACAATTTCACCAAATGCTCAGAGATCATGATTGGACTCATCTTGAAGGCATGACTGATGTGAACACTTTATGGACTGCTTTCCTACAAGACACTAGGTCAATCATTCATTCATGTGTTCCGATGAAAAGAAAGCAAGAATGGTCTCCCAAGTTCAGAAGCTACGTGAGAACTGCATTCAGACATCGGCGACGATGCCTTGCTCAAGTCAAGAAAAATCCTACTTTTTCTAATAAATTACGCTTGAGAGCTGCCGATTCAAACCTCAGTTGCAAAATTGATCAAGCAAGAAATGATCACGAGGAGAAGATCTCTAGCCTATATGTAACCAACAAAAGGATGTTCTGGAAATATGTAAATACAAAGTTGAAAGTCAACAGTGTTCCAAGTATATTTCATGATTTACAAGGCGATGTTTGCTTTGAACCTGATACCATAGCTGAAAAGTTCAATGATTTCTTCGCGTTATCATTTTCATCGTCATCACAAACTGTTGATTTTGAATGTGATCAAGTTACTAGTATCATGGACCCTCTAACGTTTGAGGTGAAGGACGTGTATGATGTGATTTGCTCATTGCCTAATTCTACGAGTATAGATAACGATGGTCTATCGTATACTCTGCTAAAGAAAGGTGCTCCAATATTTTCTGAGTTACTCTATAGAATATACAAATTGTCTTTCAACACCGCTTTACTTCCTGATGGTTGGAGGAACGTTCTGGTTTACTCCGATATTCAAAGCTGGCTCGAGAAGCAATATATCAAATTACCGTCCTGTGACCATCTCAAGCACAGTGTGTCGCATTATGGAACGCATCATTCGCAGACATACCATAGATCATTGTACGTCTTTGAACATTATTTCACCGACTCAGCATGGATTTATCCCTCGTCGATCAATTGAAACCGCTCATATTGAATTTTATGACTACCTTACGAAAACATGTGATAATTTTACGGATATCGATCTGTTACTCTTGGACTATAGCAAAGCTTTTGAAAGCATACCACATGATCGCCTTTTGTTCAAATTACAATATTATGGATTTGGTTCAACTATGTTGCGTTGGCTGAAGAACTATTTTCATCAGCGAACTCAATCAGTTTTGTTCAAAGGCCATGTCTCATCCCCACGTGTAATAATGAGTGGGGTAATTCAGGGTTCTGTCATAGGCCCGATTCTGTTTACGTTATACACTAATGACCTTGACGAAGCAATAGTATGGGGCAAGATTGTGAAGTATGCCGATGATATTAAAATTGCATTTGAATGGTCTAGAGGCTCCAGTGAATCCGAGAATCATGCGCAACATCAGCAGGATCAAGATCGACTCGAAAGGTGGAATACTGACAACGGTTTGAACTTGAATGTAAGTAAAAGTTGTGTTGTTAATTTTGGTACTAGAACATCGGATATGCGACAATCATATATACTGTGCAACAGAACGATCCCTGCTACTAGAAATTTTCAAAGATTTGGGAATAACTATCAATGATAGACTTTCATTTGATGAACATGTTTCCCTGACTGTTAATAAAGCACGTCGAATGCTTGGCATGATTTCCCGTTCATTCTCACAACGGGATATACATGCATCAATCAATCTATATAAGACATACGTCAGAAGTAAATTGGAGTTTGGTAACATACTTTGGCAGCCTTATACACAGAGAAATATCAAACTTGTTGAAAGTGTGCAAAGACGAATGACCAAAAGACTACCTGGCTTTGGACATCTCCCCTATCGTGAGCGGCTATATAATTTGAAGATTCAGTCATTGCAGCTCGTCGAATTCGATATCATCCTCATTTTCTTGTATAAAGCTGTCCATGGGTACGTTGACCTCGATATTTTCAAGCTCTTTGATGTTGTAACAAACTCCTCAACTCGAGGTAACCACTTCCGACTTTACACAAGCCGCTGCCATCACAATTATCGCAATTATTTTTTCACTGGTCCAGCAGGAATTGCCCAATACTGGAATATGCTGTCAGATGCAGAAATAAATGTTGAATCCGTTTCAAAATTCAAAGTAGTTATTGAGAGGCTATTTCAAAGACTTGATATTTGGTAATTACTGGAAACAATGTACGCTCTCTTATTAACACTTTTTCTTTCATTCCGTGACTCCACACCAATAGCTTGACAACTTGTATATAACTCTTCTATCATGATATGCCTGGTTAGCCCTTTAGTTGGGCTCTGTATTTGTTTTCCTTGAATCAAATACAATTATTATTATTATTATTATTATTATTTTTCCTAAATTTCGTAAATACCACACAACCGTAATATGAGGCCTAATATTGAATTAGTAATTCAATGAAAAATTTAATACTGCCAACCACTGAAATTAATTGCAACCAAGATAAATGACTACTAAAACAAAATGATCACCATTCAATGAAATTACATGCTGCCAAATTACTAAGAGAAACATTTATAAGCTACTACATTGATCCCGGTATCCTGAGAGTAAAATCTCTAGATTTCGGGATTTCTAAAAACCCACGGGATCCCGGGAATGCAATCAATATTCATGATCCTCAGAATTACTCTTAAAGAAACGAAGTAGCTTATGACAGTATATACAAATACAAGTCATTTACCTTTTCAGATATCCTAATACTCGGGATATTGGCTCCAGATGTGCAGAAAATGGCATCTGCTGATCTTGAAGCTAATTTGAATTGACGTTCCGCAACTGATTTTGTAAAGCATCTAGCCAATCGTCCCATTTCTTCTGCATTCTCAATAAGATGAATAGTAATCCGATGTTGTAAATGCAGTGCCACTGCTATTTCATGCCAATGATTCAACGATATGATTTTAGAGTCTTTGTCCTTGCTGACCTTCCTGTTAAGCCTGAAAAGAGACAGATATCTCGCATGATCAATGGAGGAGCCCGTAAATCGGCCGAATAATTCAGTGGCATTTTCAGGATGCTCGGCATTCGACAGAATATTCAGTTAACATTTATTCCTACATGAGCAATGAATTGCGTCATCATATGATCTAAGCTTGCAGGTCATTTATTAAATGATTTTCTATTGAAAAAAAATGACTAGTGTAGAAGACAGGATGGATAGCGATGTTTTCAGAAGTCAATCCTTCATTTAAACGTCATTGGTAAGGTAAAAATGCATCAGATCTTGACAATCGTCATTGATATATCAAACAAATAGAATTCGGGCTAACGCTGAGTCAATGGAGGATCATGATCAATCGCCTACAGTGTGATAAGCCCTTACTGATTGTTGACTGTTAGTAATCACAGGGTCTACCCGTGGCATCGATTGGCTGTCTAACTCATATCACTTTGAAAATCTGATCTACTGGTAAAACTTATACACATATTTGCAACATGCATAATACATAGAGTATTACACAAAGTATGTTATACTCTATGTTGCTCTACCATCTATCAAGCAATTTATAAACTGAACTTTCAAGCGAACACTGTTACACGACTCCTCCTATGGCCATGTTTATCGAGAAGACGACAGTATTTTATAGTATTTACACATGAAACAGACAGAAAATTAAATCTAAGCGGTGTTCACCAAGGATCACTGATTGAACCCGTACGATCCATTGTTTTGCATATATCTTGCTTTATCCTGTATTTTGCTGCTGTGCTGGAGTTCACCATTTTGGCGGTGTTCACCGGCTAGAGTTGGAGTGTGCATAATGTTAAAAGGCCGAAACGTGACCCAGCTTAAGATTTAGCTAATGAGTCCCCTCTCGTCGTACTTAACTTTTTTTGGATTGTTCACATCAAACTTAATTGAGTTTTTTTTCAACCAACAATTTAAGAACCGAGCTTTTGCTCAGATTCGTACAAATCCGCGCACCTGAATGCTTCCACACAGCTTTGGAAGCACTGCACTGAGTACTGTACGGATTCCAAAAACGTCTTCACTTACTTTCCATAAACGGCAATAACTGGCTCCTTATTTGTAATCGCTTTAAATTTGGAAAGAAAATCCTTGAGTTTTTCAGTGTTCATCTGAAATAACAAAATACGGACAAATGAATGGGATTGTGTACCTAGATAAACCAGATGTTTGATGTAAAACTAAAGTATTATATGAAAGTTTTAAATTGATAACAAATATTACAATTATGTGCAATCATAGTATCAGGTGGGATTTAACCAAAACATTTTATTCTAGCATCATTACTCTGAATGAAGCAACATCAGATTTCCTCATTCAGCTTCGTTTAGCACTAGCAGACATTATTCTTTCTGATGCTGAGACGTCATCTTGTCACACTGAGGTCTAATCCTTTTTAATATTGACGTTGAAGCTATTGATTGACGCAGTTTCTTGAGTAAATAAACGAAACCAATGGACCGATTATCTTTATTCTAGGGAATACATGCGATTCAATACATGCCATTAAGACTTAAGTATCAAACTTTGCTGACGACCTACTTTCCCAATGCGCATGCCATGTAAATGCAAATATTTTTTAAACCGCAGGAACGTAATCTCCGCAATAACTGAATCTTTTGATATAAAAGTTCCCCCCCCCCCAAAAGTCCCCAATGTGCATGCAGTTTCGACTTTATTAAATGAACTCGAGTTGAGACCCAGCACCAAATGTGCATCACAATGGCTACATCATGTGCTTCTAAGCAGTAGTAGGCTTCTTAAACCAATTTAATGGACTAAGTGTCAAAAGGACGAAAAGAGCAGCTTTCGAAACTTTCTTTTTGACTGGCAAAACATTATGTTATTATGGCAAAATTAATGTTACATCACTACAACTGTTGAAATATCTCAGTGTCTGCAGCCACTCAGTTCATTTGATTACAAAAGTATCATACATCATCTGAAAGGTATTGATCTCCTCTTGGGGATTCACTATGATTTTTGGCTGCATCTTTGAACGATTGTCTACCACAAAAAATTGTGAAAGACAATTACTTTTCTTTAATTGAAAGTTTTGGTATCAAAATCATAGGTTAGAAAAATGAAACACAGATCAGTGTATAGACAAGAGCAAATACTTTCAGAAAAGTATTTGGACTCATCCACAGGACAATTATGCGCGTTATTGGATACATAATCATTGCTAATATTACATTGCCCCATTCATTCGTTAAGAAGTTGGTAACATAGGCATGATTTTCATTCAAATTCAGCTCATAACAATCTAATGCATATGCATGTGCTGTATACATAGATAGTAAGCCTTAGCTAGTCATCAATAGCAAATAAATACAGTACCATAGTTATCGCTAATTATTGATTGTTCATTGGATCTAATGTCTTCTGAGGGTATTGGTCATGGGGTAGCGTCTGACATAGAGTCTGGGATTGGCGGAGGGGAGGGGAGTGGGTGTCAATCGTGTTATTATCTGTGGTCATTTTCCGTTTGGTATGGGGGGCGTCATTGTCCCAGTCGCGCGGGGGGGTGGCTTTGTGTTGGTTGGGTTGTAGTTAGGGTTATGGGGTGGCGTGCTGGTCGGTTTTGTTGCAGGGACAGATCGTAGCAACCGATGCCCCGGGGCCCCCCCCCGGGGCGAGACCGGCACCCCCCAACGCACGCGCCCCGCGCGTCAGTTCCCACACCGCCCGGCAACCCGCGCGGGCGAGCGAGCGTACAACGCACGTAGAAAAACAGAGCACAAGGCAGAACGCGAAGACCGCAACCAGCGCGAGCGCCCCGCGTCACACGCGCACGCCGACCGCAAGAACCCGAACCCGGCGCAGCGACCCGCCCCCCCAGCCACACCGCGACCAAAGACAACGTACATACCAGGTAACGTCAAACAGAAGCGCACGCACAAACAGAAGTCAGACCGAAGAAACACGTACCGCCGTTGCGCCCCAGACCACAAGACGCGCACAAACAAAAACCGAGACCGCAAACGGGAAGAGCCCGCCACCGGCGCCACGCCCAGGCCCACCCCCGTAGCACGAGTTGACGCAGAGAAGAACCAGGCGACACCGAAGACAGATCAGCCCACGGGCGAACGCACAAAGCCCGCGGGCAAAGGCGCGCCCGCCGGCCCCGCCGACCCCTTCGCGCGCACACAGCCGCACACCCCGCCCGGCAAAACAACGCACCAGGGGAAGCGAGAAGACGCACACAGGAACGAGCCGGCGACCCAAACCGCGCCGCCCCCAGCGCCCGCCCCCCACCGCAAACGCCCAAGCCCGCGCCCCCGCCGCGCGACACAACCCAGTACGCAACCACCAGCAGTCGAAGCACGAACAGCACCAGTCCCCGCCCCACGCCCACAGCGGCCGCCCACCAGGCCCGCCAAGTCCCCCGGCCCCGTTCCCGCCCCGCCCGCTCGCCGACACACGCGCCCCCGCACACGCGCGCGCGACCCAAGCAAAGAACGCCCGACACCAGCCCGACACGCCCCGCACAAACGTCCGCCGCCTCCCGGAGCCGCCGCGCGGCCATCTAGAGGCGACCAGCACGCCCCGACGCAACAGCACGCACCGTCGCCCCCGACACACCGCCGACCGCGCGACCCCGCACCGTCGTCGCGAAGCAACACCAGGCACAGACCCAGTCGACAAACGAAGCCGCCTCACAGGCGCCCCCCACACCCCGACGCCCGTAGCCAGTACAACGCACGCGCACACGCGCCCAGCCCACAAAACGCCCGCCACGTCACGTGCCGCCGGTTCAGACCAAAGCCGAACAGCGGCCGCCGAGTCAACACACCGCGGCCACGCACACCGCAAGTTAGAACGACGCGAACAGAAACCCGCAGGGCCCACGCCGTGACCGCCACCCCACAACGACACGGCCGCAGAGCGACCGCCCGGACACGTCCACACAAGAGACCAAAGCGCAGCGCGTAAGACCACAGAGAAACGTAAGCCGGAGAGACGACGCAAACAGAAAAGCAAAAACGAAGCGCACAGCCGTTACCGAGCGCCGGCCACGCAGCAGCGAGAAGAGTTCGCGGCCAGCCACGCAAGGTAGACCAGCTCAGAAGGGTAAGAGCATGTAGAGACGGCCGAGTAGCGGCCAGACGAAAGCAAAGACCACCACCGCCACACCGCAAGTCACCCGCCAACTCCACCCCGCGCCACGGGGGCAAGGAACAGCGGCAACGAGAGTAGTCAAAAAACGGAACCAGAGCGAGGCAAAAGACGAAACGATCCGGCGAGGACCGAAAGCAAAAAGAGTACGCAGGCCCGTAAAGAGTCCAGAAGGCGCGAGACCAACCGACGAAACAACATGAACAAGCACGAGGAGGACTCGTAAACGACCACAGAGCCACAACAGACAAACACACGTTAACACGTAGGGCCGCACGCCAAACCCGCGCCGACCACGAGATGACAGAGGAAGTAAATAAGCGGAGACAAAACAGAGCAAAGAGCCGCCAAAGAAACGGCGCAGACACGCAACGAACACCCAGGCGTCGGTCCACGGCACACCAGTCACCGGCCGACACGCACCAGCCCCGTTGACCCGAACCACGGCCCCACGAAGTCAGCGCGACGAAAGACGAGTACCACAGAACGCGTCCCGCACCGAGACCCCCAAGAGACGGAAGTCGGCAACACACATCACCAAAACAGCGTCGGCGAAAAGTAGAACCACAGTCGCGAAAGCAAGCCCGGGACGCCCCAAAAAACCCAGCGAACGCAGGAACCACAGACACGAGACGACGCGAGCCACCGCCCACACACCCGTTCACCACGCGGCAAGGGCAGAGCGAAAGACAGGGCTCAGACCCCCAGACCCACCGCGCCCAGAGCGTAACGCACCGCCACCAGAACACCGCGCCAGCCCGTAGACGCGCGCGGTCCAGAGCCGTAGTACACCAGTCCCCCACAGCCCGCAACCCCGCCGCAGCCCCCGACAGCACACGCAGACCACGAAACGCGAAAGAGAGAGACCGCAGCCACACCGAAACACCCCGACGGCGGCGCCCCCCCCGCCGTCAAGACCACCAAGCGGAGAAGACAGTACAAAGCGCAGCCAGAAGGCGACGAGACGCCCGCACGCACCGTCGAGACCGACGCAACAGAAGAACACCAGAAGACCAAACCCGTAACCCCGGCCCGACCCGGCACGGCAACAGCCAACAAGCGAACGACAGTAGAAGCCGAACAGTCCCGCACACGCCACGCACGTACGGACAAAAGAAGCAAACCGTAAGAGTAGACAACTCAAAGAACCAGAAAAACAACGAACACGAGCCCGTCCACACCAGAAGACACGACAGGAGCGCCGGGCGCCGGTAGCGCGACCCGTAAGACAACGTCAAGAGAACGTACACGAAACGACGCGAATGAAGCGAGCGACCGTCCCCCCCCCCCGCCGTCACACCAAGCGCAGCGGCGTCCCGCCCCCAGGCGTCCCGCGGCACGAGAAGCAGTCGACCACCAGTCAAGCCCGCAAAAACGCAACAGCGCCCCTCCGCCCCGCGCCCCAACAGCCCAGCACGTCGGGCGTAAGACCCCGCCCAAAACACACGCCGGCCGTCCCACGCAAAGGAAAAAAAACACACGAGAGGTCTAACGCATACCGCAGTCCAACGCAGCCGCACAGTTCGCCGCCCCACGACACAAGTAGACACGCGACGCCAGGTCAGGACGGGGCGACCCCGGTCAGGAGCAGGCCCGCGGCGTAAAAGAGCACGGAGACAAAACACACAACAAAGAGTGGCCAACCACGACTCGAGCGCCGCCCGCCCGAAGAGCGCCGCCAGACAACCGAATGCCGTTCCGCACACACAGACCACGCCCCCCAGGGCCCCCGCGACTGTCGACCGACACGAGAACCGACAACAGAACCGCCGAGGAAACCCCGCGTAAGTACACGAGCAACACAAACGCGACCAGCCAAACGACCACCGCACAACGAGACGAGAACGCAGACGACGCACGAAACCCGCACGCAGCCCCGACCACACCCGCACAAACGACAAAGAAAAAGAACTAAACAGCAAAAGTACCGTCGCCGGCCCCCACCCAAACCCGACCACCCCCACCAACCCACGCCCGAAAGACAGGCTACAAAGACAAGGAAACAGCCAGAACACAGACAGTCTGTACCACCCCGGCCCCCCAGCGAAAACCGAGAGAGCAGAGCGTAGCAGAAACCACCACAAAAGCGCAAAGACAGAAACAACAAGTTCGTCCCCACCCAACCGCCCCCCCCAGGCCGCGACGCGAAGCAGCAAAGCGATCAAGCAGGAACAGACACCACACGCCCGTCAGCCACAGACCCGCAACCGCAGCTCGGCGTTCGCACCCGGCACGCACAGCAACATAGACGGGGCACAAGCCGAAGACAGTAAAAGCAAACCAACCGCAAAGCGCCACAAAAGAGTATAGTAGAAGAGAGACGACCGGCCGTACGGCCCGCGCTCTCCCACAACCGCGACCGCAGACGACGAGAAGTTCCAGGTCAGACAGGAGGAAGCCAGTAAAAACAGAGAGAAACCGACAGAGAGTAGAAGTAAAAAAAGACGCAAGCGACACCAGACAACAGCCGAACAAGCAAAACGACAGAGCCAACCCGCGACCCAACACACAGAACACGAAAAAAGGAAAGAACCGAGAAAAAAGAGCCGAAAGGCAAGAAAAAGCGAGAAAAGACAAACGAAGAAGGACAAGACAAAAACGCAAGGGGCCACAAAAGGAGTGCACAGTAAAAAAACAGAAAAAAAAACGCAAGAAGCGAACCGAGGAAACCAAAAACAAACGGAGTGCAGGAAGAAAGCGAAAAGGGCGAGAAAAGGACAAAGAGACGAGCCAAAGTGCCACACGGACGGTCGGCAACAAGGGGAAACAAGAAGCACGAGCACACGGAGAGTAAAAAATCGTACGCGAAAGAAACAAGAGACCAGAGCACAGGGCAGTAAACGCGCACACCGAACTCAGGAAGAAAGAGAAACGAGCAAGCGGAACCAGAGGAAGTAGAGCCCGCCAGACAAACCAAGACAGGAAAAAAAAAAGTCGACGAGGGCGCACGCGGTACAGGGAGCAGAGAAGTAAATGATAAGAAAGCCAAAAGTTACGAAGTGAGTAAAGAAAGAGAGAAGAAGAAGAAACACACAACGATAACAAGAAGAGAAAGGACGTAGAACCGCCGCGCCACCAAAACGCACACAAGACCGGTAAGACGAGCCCCCTCCCCCGCGGCCAGCCGCCCCCGTTGTCGTCACCGCGCCGCCCGACCGATAGGCGACGAGCCAGGCGTTCCCACCGCCACCCCGGTACCGCACCCAACGCCGCGATCCGCCCCGCCGCACCGAACCCGACCCCGCGCCCCCCCCCCCACGGCCCGCCCGCGCCGCGTCCCCCCGCGCCGCGGGTACCCCGACAAAACCGCGCGCCCAGCGGCCAGCGAGGAACGAGGCGTCGCCGCACCAACGAGAGCGAACACAAACCCCGCCGCCCCCGCGACACGAACGGCCAACCCCGAGAGACAAACAGGCGAAGCTACCGCAAACCGCCCCGACGTCAGTCGCAAGCCCGCGCCCGCGCCCCGCCCCCACGCCGCACCCACGCCGAGCCCCGCGCGCCAGCGAACAGAAACAAGCGCCGACACCCGCCCGACGCCCATCCCGCCCACACGGCACGCGCCGCCCGAACGGCACAGTCGTCCCCCCCGCCCCGAACACGGCCCACCCCACGCGACGCCGGGGACCCGCCCCGCAGCCAAGGAGCGAGCCGCAGGCGACGACAGAGACCGGTCCGCCCCGCCCGTCCCCCCTTCCCCGACCCGCCCGGGAAAAACGCGTAAAACGAGGCACGGAAGGCGTGTAACACCGACACCCGGCGACATCCGCCGCCCGCCCCGACCCGGCGGCGGACCCCCCCGTCCGCACCCAAACCGCGCGTCGCCCCGTTCGAGCGGCCCCCCCCGGCGCGACAACGACACGAAGCGCAGACGCGAGCCGCGAGTCCGTACGCCCCGAGCACCCCCCCGGTCAGCCGCCCACCAGAACCGCCCCGCGAGCACGCGGACCTCGCGATCACAGGCAGAAAAAGAGACGAAGCCGACACCCCCCCCCACACGCCCCCCAGGCCGCCGGCCCCGAGGTCCGCCACGTCAAGACACCCAGCACCCGCGCGCAACCAGGTCGCCCGCGCCCCACGCGCCCGACCCCGCGCACCCCACCCCACCCCGGCCCGCCCAGCCCGCGTCCACCGCAGCGGTCCCCGCGACAGACGTACCCATCACACCGAGACACCCGCCACAACCGGCCCCCCGGCGACAAACCCCAGACGCGCGCCCACCCGCGCCGGTTCGCCGTCCCACGTGCCCAGCGGCGCGCCGACCAGGCCCCGCCGCGCGCCGGCCCGCGCACCGCCGCACGCCCGCAAGCAGACGTCGCGAAAGCAGCGGGAGTCACCCCGAGCCCCGTCGTCACCCCAGGTCCCCGCCGCGCCGCCGCCCGCGCACAGCCGCACCGCAACGATCCGGTTTCTCCGTCGACGACACACACGAGGTTGCGTGCCCAGAGCGGCGCCGCGGGCACCGACGAAGCCGCGCCGACCCGGCCGTCCGTCACAACAAAAGAAGGAAGATCAGAGGAAACGAGGACCGCGCCGCGCACCCGCGCCGCCGCGCACCCCCAACCGTAACGCACAAAACTAGCCACACGCAGCCCGGAACCCCCCCCCCCGGGGACACGACACGAGCCCCCCACTGCACCGACCTCCCCACGGACCCCGCGCGAACACGCCCACCGTACGCGCCGGACGCCCACGGCGTCACCGGACAAGCCAGCCCCGCCCCATGCCCCCGCCCCCACGGCAGAATGCAGGCGGCGAGACGGCAACCCGCCAGAGCACCCCCGCGGAGCCAAACAGCGAAGCGCAATCGCAACCCGCGACACCGCGACCCCGCCGAGTCGGCCGCCCACCCCCCATAGCCCCCCGCCGCGGCGCGCCCCCGGCCCGCCCGCGCCGCCGACCCCCCCGCGGAAGCCAGCGCGCCGCCACCGGCCCCCACCGCCCCCCCCCCGGTACCACCGCCGGACGCGCCCCCCGCCGACCGCACCCCGAACCGGGTCAGGCCGCCCGCGCCACCAGCGCCCCGCGCCCGACCAGGACAGTCACCGCGCCCCCGCCCGCGCGGCGACAGTCCCGCAAGCCCCCTGCCGCGCGCCGCCCCGCAGGCGCCTCCCCGAACAACACAACCACTCGACCGAACAAACCACCCGCCACGCCACCCCGCGCAGCCCCCCGCACCACAAGGCCCGCCCCACCGCGAACGACAAAAAAGAGAGAAAACCCGGCGCAGTCGCCAAACCCCCAAACCCACGGCGCCGACGCCCCGCACCAGCCGACACCACCGCCCGGTACCGGCACAGCCCCCGCCCCGTTCACCCGACACAGAGCAGGCCCCCCCCGGTCGGCCCCCCCCCCGCACGCGCTCGTGCGTCCGACCGGCCGTTCGCAAGGAGCGTACCGCCACGCACGCACCCGGGGCCCCGTGACGGGCCCCCCGCGCGCCCCGCCACGCCGCGCTCCGTCCGCCCGCCCGCCCCAACCGCGCGCGCCCCCGCACCCGCGCCGGCGCGGCCCGTATCCACAGCCGCGCGCGAGCCCAGAGCGCCCCGAAAGACCCCCGCGGGGAACACGCGCCGCCCGGGCGCCGCGACCCCCCCAGACCGCGCAAATGCCCCACGCGCCCAGGCAACGCCCCACCAGCCCAGAGCGCGCCCTCCCCACAGCTCCGCGTCCCCGCGCCCGTCAGGCGCGGTCGACGACAAGCAACAGAAAAGAGACGCGCCGACCGTCAGAGCGGCCCCGCGCAACCACCCCAGCTCGGCCCCGGCCACGCCCCCGGGCGCACACACACACCGCTCCCTGCTGACCCGCCGCCCGAGGCGCACCCCCGCGGGAGCGCCACCGGCATCGCCAACGCCCCCCGCGCGACCCCCCCCCCCCGCCCGCCCGCCACTCGCGTTACCCGCAAACCACGGCCGTCGCCGCCCCGCCGCGCCCCCGCCCCGCTGCCGCCGCCGACGTATCCCGTCCCAGACCGCGTCCCGAGACGCCGAGGGCGACGCCGTCGGCACACGTTCTGTCCAAGCGCCGCTCAGCCTCCGCCGCCCTGCCCCCAACGCGCACGGCCCCCCCGGACGCGGGCCCGCCCCCCCCGAAGGCCGCCCAGGCCCCCCGCACAGAACCCGCCAGCCACCCGCCCCCCACGCCCGCCGGCCAAACCAGAGCAAAGAGTCCCGCACGCCGCGCGAGCCGCGCACCGCGAGCCGGCAGGCGCCCGTCCACACCACAGCCGGGCACAGTCCCCCTCCTGGCCGCCCACCAGCTCACCCCCCCACCGCGCGCGCCGCCGCCCCCCAACCAGCGGCGCAACCCGGCCAACGCCCCAACCGCAGAACCACGGGACCCCCCCCACTGCGCCCCCCCTCCCCGAGCCCCGCCCGACCCACAGCGTCGGGCCCGCCCAACCCAGGCCCACGGTCCGCCCACCCAGCCGCGTTCCCCCACCCCCCGCCAGCCGCCCCAACAACAAAACACGGGCTAACCCCCCCGCGCGCGCCACCGTCGCGACCGCCGCTGCACCAACTCCCGCCAGCCCGAACCGCGCACCCACACCACGCGCCCCGACCAACGGCGACCTTCGACGCGCGCCCCCCCCCCGGCCCACCGCACCCGAAGCCGGCAAGCAGGCCGGCGCAACCGAACACCGCGAGACGCGTAGCACCGCACGCCCGCGCCAGCCCGGGTCACAACAGGCCACCCGGACAAGCTGCAGCGCAACCCCCCCCACACAAGACCCCGACCAGCAACGTCCCCCCGCCGCCGGACACGCACCCCAAGCGCGACGCGTCGCGCCGCGTCACCTCGGCGTCGGACCCGCAGCCACCGCCCGTCGCCCGGCCCCGGACCCCAGCCCGGGGCGCCACCGCGCGCCCAGAGGCCGCAAAAGCCCCCAACCACGCCCCGCGCGCCCTACGTTCAACACAACGAAGCCGGCCGGCGCGACGCCGCCAGTCGTTCCCGCCGAGAACCCAGCCACACCCGCGCGACGCACGTTGCCAGACACCCGTAGGAAACCGAAGGCGCGTACAGACCTTAGACGGTCGCGCGACGTCGACCGCGCTTCAACGCGCGCTGGGCCCCGCAGCCCCCCGTACGCGCCGACGAACAACCACGCCCACGCACGCCCGCGCGCCCAACGTGGGACCCCGCCCCCCGCGTCGTACCACCCCCCGACGCACCGACCCGGTCGCGCGTACACCCACCCCGGCACAACAACCAGGCCCAGCGGGCCGCGTGGAACCAAACCCGCCGCGTCCCGCCCGGTCAGCGCCCGAAGCCGCTCCCCCCGTCAGCCGCGCACCGCGCGCGCCCCGCCCGGGACCCCACCGCCAAGTAGAACCGGAAGCCACACCCGCGGCGCGCGGGTCGCGCCCGAGCCGCCCCCCCTCCCCAGCGAGCGCGGCCGTCCCCGCCGCACCGCCGCCCCGAGCAGTACCACCCGGCACGCCACGGCGGTCCGCGTCGCACCCAACCGCCCCCTCACCGCCGACCCGCGCCGTCCGCCGGAACCGACCCCGCGTTCCCGCGCGACACGTGCCACCCAGACCCCCCAACCCAAAGTCGACGTAGCCCGCGCCGCGATCGTCAGACCCGCCCCCGAGAACCCCGAGGGAACCTACCGAGCGCCCCCCCCCCCGCGAGCCCCCAACGCAGAGTAACCCGTGCCCATCCGCAACCCACCCCCCGCACCCCCACCCCACAAGCGCGCGACAACGCCGCCGCAGCGCCCACGGCGCAGCCCGGCCGAGCCCCGCCCCGCACGCGCGCGTCCCGCTCCGTCCGCCAACCGCTGGCGTCGGGCCCACGCCGTCACGCGCGGAAGACGTAACAGCGCGACGCAACCCCCCGGTAGCCACCACGCCGCCGCACCGCCCGCCCCCCCGCCGGTGTCGCTGTCGGTGCCGCCAGCCCCGCCCGCGGCCGCGCGCCACCCCGACGTCCCCCCCGTCCACGCACCGAGATCTCCGACTGCCCGCACAAGTCGACCCCCACGCCGACGACCGCACGTCACCCACCGCCACGCACGCCAACGACCCAAGCCCGCCGCACCCCCGCCGTTAAGGCCGCCAGCAGCACGCCCCACCGCGTAAGGCGCGCACCCGGCGCACCCGGCCAAGCGAACCTCCAGCGTCCCCACCGCCGCGCGCCCCAGGGCCCCCCGCAGGGCGCCCACGGGCGCCAGCGCGCCCGGCGCCGCAACGTACCGCCCCAACGCCGGCGCGCGCCCCTCCCGCGGGCCCAGCACGGCCACCGCACGCTGGCCGCCCACCGACCAGGGCCCGCTGCGCCCAGGCAGCCCCGGCTCCCCCCCGTCAGCCAAGCCGCCAGCACCCGGCCAAGCGGCACCCGCAGCGGTACGAGCACAAGCCACGTCCGATCCCGCCCCGCAGCCGCGCCAACCCACGGGCCCGCCCCCCGTACGTTCGCCCCGCCCGTCCCGCCCGCCGCGCCGCCACAGCCCCGCGCGTCCCCGCGTCAAAACCGAGACGCACGAACCCGCAGCCCCAGACCCCGAGGCCCGCAAGCCCGGAGTACCAAGCCGCAGTCAAGCCGCCCGGCCGCGGTCCGCAGGCCGCCCCCCCCCCCGCAGCGCCCGGGGAGAAAGGACCCCCTGCGCCCGCGACCGACCAAGTCCCGCCCGACCGTCCACCGTCCAGCGCCACCCCGGACCAACCGCCCCCCCGCGTGCCCCCGAAAGCCAAGCCGAACACCCGCACCCGCCGCCCCCCCAGGAACCCACCAAGAGCCGGTTCCCCAACCACGCGCCGCACCGCCCGCCCGGGCCGCGCGGACCCGTACGCCACGTCCCCCCCCCGCCGCCTGTAGCCGAGCCCGCCCGACGGCCTATACCGGTACCCACGGCCAAGCTCACACAGTACAGCGCCCCCACCCCCCCCGCCCGCGCCCCGCGCCCGCGCGCCCCCTGCCCCACCCCCGCGCCCGCCGCACGAAGAGTCCCCCCCCGAGTCCCCCCTTCCACGTACCGCGCCCCCCGCGCGCCGCCCCACGGCCCCGACCCCAGGAGTTCCCCCCCCGTCGCACCCCCGCGGGCCAAGTCCGCCCCCCGCACCCGCCCCGAGGCCCCACCCCCCCCCCGCCCCACGGCCACGGGAGAGAGAACGCACCGTAAAGCCCCCCAGTCAGACTACTGATCCCCACGCGCAGGCCACCGCCACGCACCTAGCCCGCCCGACCGCGCGTGGTCCCACCGGTCTCCGACCCGTCCCGTCGCCCGAGCGCCCCCCGGCCGCCCCCGCCGTCACCCGCCCCGCGACGACGCCCCCGTCGGCCCCGGTCCCGCTACGCCCGCGCCCCTGCGCGCCCCCTGCGCGCCGACCGCCCCCGACACCCGCCCCGCGCCCCGCGCGGCGCCCCGACCTGCCGCGTCCCGCCCCCGCACCCCCCCCGGTATCCCGCCGCCCCGCCCCCCCCCACACGACGCCGCGCAGCCACCGGACAAACGCGAACAACACCCCCACGGAACCAAGACAACCGCCAGCCACCAGCCCGGGTCGCCCACACCAGAACGGCCCACCAGTCGACGCCCACGTAGCCCAGCCCACGCAACGCAGCCGGTACAGACCCAGCAACGTCGACACCCGTCGGCCGACCCCGCGGCCCGCCGCCAGCCTCGGATCCAAGACGGATACGAGCCGGCAGGCAGCCGGCCCCCACCCGCCGCACAGGCCCGCCGACCCGAAAGGGACCCGACAAGTGTTGACACAGCAACCCGCCCGCACCGAGCACCACACGTGACCACCGGTACACGAGCCCCGTCGCACCCCGCGACCGCGTTGCCCCACGCAAACCCGCCCGCACACCCCGCCGCCCCGGCAGACCAGCGCAAACCCGTAAAAGTAGCCGCCCACACCACGGCGGAAACAACAGCGCGCGCGCCCACCCCAAACGCGGCGCGACCCCCCAACCACAGCCATCGTCGACGACGCGTCCCGCAGCCCCGCGCCTAAGAGCAAGTACAAGCGCGACCGGGCCGCCGCGCAACAGGAACCCGCGAACAGCGAGCGTCCAACAAAGGACACCCCAGCCCGCACGCCAGTCGCCCGACGCTCCAGACCGCCCGCAACCCCGCGGCACCGCCACCACACAGCCAGTAGCCAAGGACGGGCCGCTCAGAACCAACACAAGTCCCAGCGCACAACCAACCAGCCCCGCCACCCACCGAACACCACCGTGCCACAGCGACCCACCGCCCGCCCCGGTCACCCCGTCAAAGCGGACGCGTACCAGCACGTCCACCGCCCGCCCCCACCGGGCGCCGCCCACACGTTCACCCCCGCCGACGGCGACCCCCACCCACCCGCGTCGGGCGCAAGCCCCAACCCGGCCGGCCGAGTAACGAGTCCAGTCCAGACAACGCAGCCCCCACAGCCCCGTCGCCAGCCGACCCCCCCCGTCCCTGACCGGCGACCGCGCGAGCAAACCAACCGCCGCCAAGTCCGGTCCAGCCACACCCGACGAACGCCTCACAAGAGACTCAAGCACCGAACCACCAGCACCCCACCCGCCGCGCAGCAGCCCAATCCACCGAACAACGCAAGAGAGCCAGTCACGCCGCGCCCCGCCCAGACGGACCGCCGCACCGGCGAGGCGTGCAGACCGACCCCGACAACGAACAGCGTCAGAGTCGAAACAACCGTCCGTCGCGCCCGCCGCCCCCCCCCCGGACCCCGTATCCGGCCGTCAGCCCCCCCCGTTCAGCGACGCACGCCGAGAACCCCACATCACCGACCACACCGCCAGGACCGAACAACAACGGGCCACCACCCTCAGTGACCAGACCACGGATGACGTCCAAGGAACAAAAAACTAATCAACCCAAGACCAACGATACGCAACAGACGACAGACCGATAAGAAGAAAAACAAGACAAGAGCACCGACGCGCAACGGAAGCCCCCGCCCGGGTCCGCGCCCCGCACACGGCCCCGTCCCGTACGCCACCACCCCCGTCCAACGAGCGTTCACACCCGCCGAGCCAAAAGGACAAACAAACACCGAGACCGTTCAAGCCGTCCGACACACAACGCGCCAGCCCACACCAACAACGACAAAACAGCACGCAGCGCGCGCCCGGCGCCCACGAACGACCACAGCCGGGACCACGGCCCACCCCCCGCGGCCCGCCGAACGCAGCACGCGGCGCGAGTTCAAGGCGCAAGACGGAGACGCACAGCCGACGCCCCCTCACCCGACGCACCACACCCCCAACGACCGACAGTCCACCAACGCGCCCCACACAGCGCGCCCCAGACGCCCCGTCACCGCCGGTCCGCCGGCGCAGCGCCGCCAGCAGAACCCCAGTCCGCAACAGGTCCGCAGCGCACAGGACCCACCGAAGCCCAGTAAAGCAACGTAGCCACACACCCCGTACCAACGGCACGGCAGAGCGCAACAGTAGCGACATCAGACACAGGCGGGACCGGCCCCCACGTCCGTCCGTCAACCCGCCGGGACCCGACGGCGGCCGGCGCCCCCCCCGCGCCCAAACGTACAAGCCCCCGCGCCACCCGCGCGTCCGCACTCCCTAGCCCGCGCGACCCAGTCCCACGTCCCCACCCCGAACAGTCCGCGAACCCCCGACGCCCCCAAACAAAACGAGCGCGAAACCCCAACGCCGCCCCGCGCAAAGACCCCCGAACACCCGCCCGGAGTCCACGCCGACACCTCGCCCCACACCGAGCGCAGTCCCGCCCAGTTCCCCGCCAGCGCGCAGCGCACCCGGCGAAGGCGCGACGCCCCCCCGACCCGCGCCCGGCGCCAACACCCCACCCGAGCCCGCGACCGATCGAGCCCGCGCGCCCACGCCAGCGACCGCCACGTCGCCCGCGCCCCGCCGCCCCGCCCGCACACCCCGTCCCCCCCGCCAACACGGGCCCCCCCCACCGTACCGCCGTCCCAGCCCACGCCCGGCAAACCCACCGCACGCGCCGACGCCGTGCGCACGCCCAGAGAACCCACGCCGTGCCAGCGCGACAGAGCACCACGAGCCAAGGCTCGGACGCAAGTGCCCAGGAGCCGCCACCCACCTGACACACAGCGGCGCCCCCCCCGCCGTCCCGCGGACGCCGTCGTCACCCAACGCCGTACCCGAAAGCCCCCAGACGCACCCCCCCCCGCTAGCGCAGCCGACGAGCGTCCCTCACAGTCCCGCCCGCGCACACCGCCAGACGGCGCCCCCCTCAAAAGCCACCACGCCCAAGCCGACGACGCCCCCCACCCCCGCCGTCAACGGTAAAAGCCGACGGAGCCACACGCACACGAACAAAGTGCGCAGCGCCCCAACGGCAGCGACAGAACGTACGGGCGCCGGCCACCCACACCGCGTAGCCGTCACGCACAGTCCGCCGCCGAACGAACGAACCCACACCAAAAGAGCCCGCGACGCAGACCACGCCCGCGCCAACCCCATCCACCATGCACCCGGCGCCCGGCCCCGTCGTACAACCCGCGGGTACGGAGCGCCGCCAACAGCCCACAGTCCCCCCCGCCGGCGCCCGACAAAGACAGCGAAAGTCGCCGCCCAGCGCAAGACACGCCAACCCGCAAACGAACACGCGCCACCAGATTAACCCAAGACAAAACAGCGAAATCGAAGCCCAAGTACAGTCAACCGCGCAGTTACCGCACAGAAGACCCAAGCGACGCAAAAACAAGAACCACAGACCCCGGACGCCCCGGCCCACCTAGTCACCAAACCACCGCAGACAGTAAAGAAGAGAGGTCCCATCAGTACGGCCCGTAGCGACAGAGGTCGAGGAAAGTACACAAAAAGCCCACAACGACGCCGCCCACGAGAGCGCCACGACACCCCCCCAAGCCGGACCCCCCCCCCCCGCCAGGGGCCGTCGCACAGCGCGCTCCCAGCCGCCACCGCCCGCCAGAGAACCGCGCCGGAAGTTCGCGTCACCGGCCGAGCAGCAAAAACCCGTGAAGCCACCCCAAACCAGGCAGCCGACACGCCGACGAGCGGAGCAGCCCTCGACCAGCCCCCGTTGACCCCAGCACAACAGCGCGCGGTACCGACACCCGCAACCAACGGCACGCGCCAGAGCAGCCGCCACCGAAGACCCACGGCCCCCCTCGCGAAGACTAGTCGACGCCCACAAGTAGCCACAAACAGCCACCAACTAACCGCCAGGACGCGACACAGAGCACAACCGACGAGCCAGACAGCCAACCGCCCCCCGTAGCGAGCGGAGGGCCGCGCGCACCCGCCAGAGCACAAGCCCGCCAGGCACACAGCCGTCCACGCGAACGGCCCGCTCCCCCCGCGCCGCGCGACGACGAGCACCGCACGGAAGGAAGTACCGAGCGACCCCAGACGCCCCCCCCCAGCAACACAAGCCGCGAGCGTCCGAACAGTACGCGACAAGAGCCCAACGACGAACCACCGCGCACCCGCGGGCACAGGCCCGTTCGCCTCCACGAAACAGAACAGCGCGAGCCCAACCCGCGGCCCAAGACCCACCTGCCAAGAGACCACGGTCACCGGAGAAAAATCGGCCCACGCCGACGTAGCCCCGTCCCCCGCCCGCACCCCCCCCCCCGACCACGCCCAGCACCCAGCGCTCAGGCCCCCCCCGAGCCGCGCGCGCCGTACCGCGCGCGTCGCCAGCCCGTGCCGCCGCCCCAAAGCGCACGCGCGCCGGCCGTACACGCGACACCACGCCGCCGCACCGCCCGGCCGCGCCCCACAGTCGTGACCCAGGTCGTCCCGCCCACCCCGCGAAAACCAGACGCCCTGACCCCAAAGACCACAACCCGCCACCCCGCACCGCACACCAGGTCACGCGACCAAGAGGAGGGGAACGGCGCCAGCGTACCCCGCCCCCGCAGGCCACCACCAGCCCAGCCCGCCGCCGACCGCCGTCAAGTACCGCCCGCCACCCACCACGCCACGTTGCACGGCCCCACACGTCCCAGGAACTAGCCCGCAAACGAAACCGCAGTACGCTGACGCACCGCCCCTCCACACCGGCGCACCGCACCGTCAGCCAGCCGGAGCCTCAACGCGCCACAACCAACCAACCCCGCCCGCGCCGCGGCGAGTAGCGCCAGCCACGCCCACCCCGGCCGGCCCGCGCCGCGGCCGCGCCCCCAGGCCGCACCACCCAGCAGGCCGCACGACCCACCGAGGCACGTACAGCCCACGTCACGCACCGAGCCGTCGCCCCACAAAGTTCCGGCCACGGCCAAACACCCGTAAACCCGTAGCCACGCACCCCCCCCCGCGCCCGGAGCCCATGCGCCTAGCGGTCGCAGCCGCGTCCGTCGGACGGAGAAGACCGCGAACGCCGCGAGCCACACGCCCGCCCGCTGCGCCCCCCCCCAGCCGGCCCCCGCCCGTACCACTGCGGAGCAACACACACACGACACGCCAGCGCTTTCGTAAGCGAGCCCGGCCCCCCCCCCCCCCCCCGCTGCGGACCAACCCGCCGCCCCCGCCCCCCCACCCACAGGCCCCAGCAGACCCCACCAGGCAAGTACCACAGAGGACCCAGCGCACGTTCGGTCGCAGAGGCCCAGCGAGGACCCAGAACGCGCGGGAGCCCCGCCCACCCCGGCGCCGCGCGCGCGGCCGCACCGGCACCGAAGCGACAACCACAAACACACACGTCAGCACCACGTGGCGCCCCTCCCCCAGCGCACGCAGCACAGCACAGCCCGCCCCACGACGCCCGCGTTCAGAGCGCGGCGGCGGACAACCAGAACGAGGACGGAGCGCAACCAAAGGCGGTTGCCACGACCGACGTTAGGAGACAGGGCGTCGGAGCGCACGCCGACAGAGCCAACCCGGGCGACCACAGCAGCCAGCCGCGTGACGGCCACCCCCAGCGTAGGAGCCACACACGGGACCGCACTATAGCACCAGCGCACAAACGAACCCCCAGCCTCGTTGTCCACCGCCGGGCCGCCCCCCGCCCGCGCCCCCGCACGCAGCGCACGCCCGGCGCGCGCAAGCCACGGCCCCACCGCGACGGGCCCACGTTGCACCCGACCCGACGCCCCCAGCGCGCGTGCGAAACAAAACCAGGCCACACCGACGCCAGTAGCAGCCCCCCGTCGCGTCCGGCGAAGGAGGAGCCCACCACACAGCCACGCACAGAGCACACCGACAAAACCCCGACCACACCGCGCCCGCCGCGCACGCGCGCCGTCCCGCGGCGCCGAGTACGCCAAGCAGCCCCCCCGGTCCCCCAAGGAGCGCACAAGAAGGTAACCCGAGTAACGACCACGACGGCGCCCCCCCACGGAACCGCCCAGCCCGCGCCAACCGAAGCCGCCGAAACGCCGCCGGAGCACGCCACCGTTGCGGACCCACCTGCAGCACAGCCCAACGCGGAAACGACACAAACACCACGACCGTCGCCCCGCTCCCCCCGCCACAAAGTAAACCGAAAGACGCTCCCAGCGCGCAGTCCCGCGCAAACGCCCCCAGACCAACCCCGTCGCCCAGTCCGCCCCCCGCCCCGACAAGGCCCAGCCCGAAGCCGACGCGTCCGAGCCCCGTCGCCCCGTGCACCGCCGCGAAGAGTCCAAGAGACGAGCCCCGCCCAGTCGGCGCAGCCACCCCCCCCGGCAGCGCCGAGCCCAGACGCGCACGCGGACCCCACCGAGCCCCGAGGCGCAGCAAAAACCTGTCACACCCGGCGCCCCCCGCGAGCCAGACGTCGACCCGCGCCACCCCCCGCCCACCGGACCGGTCCAGCGTCGCGCCCGCTCCGGCACCCGACGCCCGCGCGCCCCGCGCCGAGCGCACACCCCCAGCCCCCGTAGCCCCCACGCGCCAGGCACCATCGCCCACGCAGCGCCGACCCCCGCGCAGCCCCCCGCGCGGCCCGACCCACCCGCCCCAGGGCCGCCCACCGCCGCCAAGCGCGCGCGCCGACGCAGCCCACCCACAGCCCCGCCCGACCGGCCAGACCAGCGCCCGCGCGCCCCGCCGCCCGCCCGTCACAGCCCCGTAGCCACCCCGGTGCCGCTGTCCCCCACGCCGCCACACGACAGCTACCCGCCACCCACAGGCCCGCCGCCCGCCCGCTGGCCCCCGACCTGCCGCGGTGCCGCAGTAGCTCCGTCACGCGCCCCCACGTGGCACCGGCCCAGGCCGGCGCGAGTCCCCAGCCCCGAGCAGCTAGCCCGCCACCACCATCGCGGTCGCGCGTCCCCGTTCCGCCCACCGTCCCCAGGGAGCCGGTCCCCGCACCCGCCCCCGCCGGCCCCCAGCCGCAGAGCCACACGCACCGGCACCCACCGCGGCACGACACCAGTCCGACGCGCCCCGCCCACCACAACGCGCGAAGAAGTACCGCTGCCCACCACAAGACGTCACGCAGACAACCCCACCAGCGCACGCCAGCACCCAGTCCACGCGACGCCGCCCCGTATAGCCGCGACGCCACAGAAGACACATGCCCACGACAGGCAGCCCACACAGCCAAACCACACGACGCGTCACAGAGAGTCAGGCGTAGACAGCGGACCACACAACAAGGCAGAGACAGTAAAACGTATAACACCGCCACAAGGCGCCCCGCCAGCCAGACCCAGCAGCCCCCAGCTAGCAATGCACCGCAAACACCCGCGCCCCCGTCGCACGAAAACCAACCGAAGCCCCCGCCGCACCCGCCCCGTGTCGAAAGCGCGCCCCCGCCGCAAAGCACCACCCCAGCACGCCGCCACGACGTAGGCCAAAACAGTACAAGCGCGCGGAGAGCACCGCCACCGCCGCCGCGCGCGGCGGAGCGGACCCCGTGAGCCCAAGCGACCGCGCGCCGCCGAGCCCGCGCCGACCTCGAACCCGCGCCACACGCCAACGCGGCGCCACCGTCGCCACCGACCAGACCCGCCAAGCCCCCCCCCCAGCACAGAAGACCACACGTAACGCCGCCCCCCCCCGTCGCCGCAGAAACGACCGGAACCCACAGAACGCAACAGCCCCGAGCAGACGACGAGCGCCAGACCACGCGTGTCCAACAAACCCAGCACACACCCAGCACCGCACGCCGCGGCGCACGGCGACACCACGCGCGAAGCCGCTCCACACGCCCCCACCCCACCAAAAGCGCGTACCACCCGCCACACCGGTCAACCGACGGCACACGCGCAGTCCCAGAGACAGCCGCAAACGCAGACACACGCCGCACAAGCCCGACGAGAACACCACGCAAGAGCCAGCGCCGAAAAGCGCCCCAAACGCACCCGACCGCCGAACGCGAACCCGGGCACCGCAGCGAGTTGCGTACAGGACGAAGAGGACCACCACAGAGCCAACGCAAGCGCAGGCCCAGAGAGCAGACCGTCCGAAGACAGCCGACGCAAACAACAAAAGCAACCGCACACAAGACCGCAGGACCCCCACGAGAAACCGCGACCGTCGCGCCCGCACCACCCACCGACCGAACCTGTCGGGCCCAGCCAGGACACGCCACGCCCCACAGCAGCAGGGCGCAACGGCCGCCGCGCGGGCCCCAGCCCCCCAGACGCCGACGTCCGGCCACGGTCACCAGACAAGACCGCGGGACAAAGTAGAGCGCCCAGGTCAACAACAGTAAAACAAGACGGAGTGCGACCCCCCGACCAAGCGCAACGAGAGCAGTGACACCCCCCAGAACGCCACGAGGACCGCGCGCGGACAGAACAGAGAAGGTCCCCCGACCACCGCCACCGCACCGTCCCACGAGCGACCCCCAACCCCGGCACCCGCGGACGATCGCAGCGTAGTCGTGACTCGAGGGCCCAGTTCACGCGCGAACCAGCGCAGCGTCCCACCCAGAACAAGCCGTCTACCGACCCGCGCCCAGTTCTACCGCACGCCCCAACCACACGTGAACCAGCAGACCCAACGCAGACGCGCACCACGCGCCGTCCCCCGCCGCAAAACCAGCAGAGCAGACCGTACAAGAGGGACCCTCGACAGCGCACCGCAGGCAAGAACAGACAGAAAAAAACACAAAAAAACAGCAACCCAGAGACCGAAACCCCCGACCACCCCGCCCAAAGCCCGAAGACAACGCCACAGTTCCGGACCGACCCCACGCCTCGAGCGCAGCGCCCCGAGCGACCAACGTCCCACGGACCCCGCCCGCCACCACACGCCCCCAACCGACGCCGGACCCACCCGTAAACAAAGGCCCACCGCCGGCGCCACCGCGCGGACACGACCCGCGCCCGGCGACGCCCCCGCGCAACCGCACCACTGCGTTCCCGAGCCCACGTCCCGCGGTTCGCGCCAGCCCCAAGACCCGAACCGGCAGCCGTCCCAGCGCGTCAGCCGAAGACGCGCCCCACCCCGCACGACGTCAGACGACCACAGGACAAGCGTCACCACAGAAAGGCGAGCCGAGAGCGGCCACCAAACACACGGCGAGGACGCACCAGCCCCCGTCCCCGTTCCCGCACCACCGCGCTCGCGCCCGTCACGCGCCGTCCAACAGAGGACCAAGCGCCCCCCACAACGAGGCAAAACGGGCAACGCGCAAAACCCAGCACGCACGCCCGCACCCCGGCCCACAACAGCAGACAGAAGTAGCGCGCACACACAGAACACCTCCCAAGCCAGGCACCAGCACCGAAGCCGCCGGACCGCCGCGCATCGACACAACGCAGTGCACCCAGAGCGCCACGCACGACCCGGACGCACAAGCCGCCAAACCCTGCGACCCACGCCAGCACGTACGCGACGGCGCAAGACGAGGCCGCGCGCCGACGCCCCGCCACAAGCACGACCCAAGTAGGCCTACAAGCAGACGAGCCGCCACCCGCCGGAGCCACCGGCACCGAACCCACCAGGACCAGCGCGCCACCGCCACGTCTGCTAGAGACCACAAAACCGCACACAACCGGCCGGCCGCGCCACACACCACAAGCTCCCCCGAACCCCCACCGCAACGCCCCCACCAGAAGCCCCAGCAACCCCACACTCACGCCCCCACCTCCCACCACCAACCGCCGGAGCGCCGCCCACGCCCACGGTCGCCAACCAGAATAGGCCCGGATCCGGTACGCACAACGGCGAGACGGCCGCACCAGGCGGAAGTAGACAGGCGGAGGCCCCCAACCGCGTACCCACCGGCGGCACCAGGCGCGCCAGGCGGCCCCCGCAGCGCATCCCCGACACCACAAGCCACCAGTCGCACAGCGACAACGACCAAGGCGCAAGACGCCACACCGCGCACCGAGCGCCAGCGCCCCACAACGACCCCAAGCGCAGCACACATCCGCCCCCCACCCCCCACCGAGGCCCCCCCGCCAAGAAAAACGCCACCTTAGAAGCCAAAAAAAGAACCACCGCGACAGACGCAGACAGGCGCGCGCCCACAGACAACGCAGCCACCACGGCCGCCCGGGCCCCCAGGTCCTCGGATGCACGCGGCGCCGAGCCACGGACCGCAGTCCGGCGCACCCGCGAGCCACACGACCCCAACGCCCAGCCCACGCAGCCCTCACCAGCCACCAAGACGCAGAGCGCACGCCACACACAGCAACAGCGCCACCGCACAGGCCCAACCCGAGCGGAAGCGGTCCAAGTCCACGTCGGCGAAACACACCCCACAGACCCAACCCCCCCGGTCACCCGGCGCACACACCTGCGGCGACGTCCAACACCCCCCCCCCGCCCCGCGCACGCGCTCGTACAAGCCCCGACCCGCCGCCGCAAGGGGACGAGAGTCACGCAACACCACAACCCCGCGCCCGCCGCCCGCCGGGCGCACGCCGCTTGCACCACAGGCGCCCAACGGTCCCCCGCGGCCGGCCGCAGCGACAGCGCCACGACAACGCGCACCACCGACACGCACGCCCCATGTAACGCCCCCCCGGCCCCACCCACAGACACGGGAAACACCCCGCGACCCGTCCCCGTCACGGCGGCCCCCGCGCCGCTGACCCGTCCCGCGCCGACCCGCCCCACCCCACCGCGCCCGTCGTACCCGCAGACGCGACGCAGGACATTCCACCGACACGCGCACGCCGCAGCGAACCGGCGACGACGCCGCCCGCGCCCCGCCTCCCGTTGGCGCCAACGGACACCGCCCCAACACGAAGCCCACCCCCGCAGTCACCGCGTACCCACAGCCCGCGCACGCACAGCGGCGGCCAGGCCCGCCCGCACGTCCGCGTAGCCGCACGCGCGACCCGCGTCCACGCCACGGCCCAAACTCAAACCAAAAGGCACCCTCGCGCCCGCCGCCCGCACGTCCCAACCCCCAGCAGTCGGACTCCAGCCCACGAACGTACGGGCCAGGACCCCAACGCGCGCCGACACCGCCAGCGAACACCGCCGCCGTAAACGCCCCCCGCACGCGTAACCACAGACCCCCCCACGCACAGCAGCGACGCGACGCACCGAGCCGTAAACGCAAACCCGCCCAGCCGTCCCGTACGCGCCGAGCGCACAGCATGTCAGAGAACCGCGCACGCGTCCGAGACAGCCCGCCCCACGAGTGCCCCCCAGCCGCGCCCCGTCCCCCCCCGCAGCCACCCCAGCGGCGCAAACGCGCAACGACCCCGTAGCCAAGCCCGAGCGCAACGAGGCCACGAACCCCCGCCCCAGTACCCGGCCCACGCCGCCCGCCCCCCCGGTACCCCGCGTCCCAGCCGTCCCCACCGGGGCAGCCGCGCCACCCCGCCTCCGCGCGACGACCCCAGCGCCCCGCGCCACCCCCAGGAGCCCCCGTACGTCATCCCGACGACCACGCGCCGGCTAAACCGAGGCGCGTACCGCCGCGCGCGGGCCGCGAGACCCAGCCACACCGTCGACGTACCGGCGGGACACGCGTCACGGCCCGCGCGCAGCCGTCAGCGCACGCGCAGACGACACCCGAACCAGACCGGCACAAAAAGCGACTAAGCCAACGTAGCTGCCCGCAGAACCGCGCACGCACCCCACCCACGACGCGCAGCCCCACTCCACAGGGGAACGCCCAGTCACCCACGCGAGACAGGTCCCTGCACGCCCGGCGCCCCCCAGCCGCCACCACCCCAGCCCCGTAGTTAAAGCCAGAGCCCCCTCCCCCGCGCCCCCACCGTGCACACCCAGCTCGCCCAACAACCCGGACACCCGACCGGACGAAGAAAAGGACAAACGACCTGACCACCGGCACCCCCCAAGCACCGCAGACCCGTTCCCACCCACAAGCGACGTCAACGAGCCGCGCAAACGCACCGACCAGCAAAAACAGAGAGGAACGAACGCAGCAGACCCACACAACACGAGCGCAGCACACAGAGACGGCGTTGCCACGACCACCGGGAAGGTGACCCGGCCCACCCAAGAGTCCGACCACGAAAGACAAAACCGCGCCCGGCACCACAGCCAGCGCGGGCAGGCAGCGCACAGAAGAGGCGCCCGAGAGTTACGCAAGACGCAATCGGTAACGACCAGACACCGCCGTACGGACGCCAGGTAACAAGACGCCACCAAGACAACAAGCAGTGCCGCAGAAGAAACACAAAAAACGAGACCAAGTTAAGTTCCCGCCGCCGACGCCGCCCGCCCAACCGACCAAAGCGAGCGGCCCGCCACTGCGCCAACGGCCCAGCAGACCACGGCAGTACCCCGTGCGCGCCGCCCAAGACC
The DNA here is from genome assembly GCA_907163375.1 of Prostheceraeus crozeri. NCBI lineage: Eukaryota > Metazoa > Platyhelminthes > Polycladida > Euryleptidae > Prostheceraeus > Prostheceraeus crozeri. The sequence goes on from CAJQUW010008688.1 coordinate 110,804, forward strand.
GACCCACCGCAAGAACGTACAAGTCGCACCATCCCCACGAAGAGGCGCAAAGCCGGACCGAGCCGCGTTAGCCAAACAAGACGACCCCAGAGTCAGTAGACCACAGTAGACGCAACGCGCGTCCCGCAGCGCGGCCGCACGCCGCCCCGACCGTAGGGCCCGCCCGAGCGGCCCGCCGCACCCCGGCGTACGGCGCCAGTCCAGCCCACAGACCGACCCCCGACAGCACGACGACGCGGACCAAGGCCCCACCACCGCCCACGCAGGCGCCGACCGCGACCCACACCCGCCGGACGCCGGCCGCGCGGGCAGACCCAGCACCGCAGGCCCGACCAACACACGCCCACTCTGGGCGGCCCGCCGCGTCCGCCCCCGCTCGCCGACGCCCAGACGCACCAGCAAGAAAGAGCACAGCCCACAACTACCAAGCCCCACGCTCCGCCCGACCCCAGCCGGCCCCCAACCACACCACCCGCACCCACCACGGCACGCAACGAAGCCCGGCCCCCCACCCCGGCCTCACCCCAGTAACGTCGCGCTCCCGACCGTAAGCCCGCGCACCCACCCACCCGCCACAGCGGCCCCGCAGCGCAGACCGCGGCGGCAAGACGCCGAGCCCACCCCCCGGGCCCCCAAACGCACCCACGAGAAGACCAAAGAGGCACCACACCGCCAGCCCACCGCACGCAGCCGACAACCCCCAGACCGACAACCCACGCCAAGACAGCCCGCCCGCGCCCGCACCGCCACCAGTCACGAAGAGAGCCCCGAAACCAAGAGCAAGAAAAACCCAGAGACCACCCCGCCCCCCGCGCGCGGCCCGTCGTCACGCACCGCCCCCCGCCCCCGCCCGGGCCCCCGAAAGCAGTTCACAGCGCCTGCAACATCGTCCCCCCCGCCGCCGCCCAGCAACGCCCCCAGACACCCGCACCACACACGCGGAACCAGGCAAAGCAGCCAACCGCCCACCCCGCGGCCGCCCGCCCCGGTACCCGGCGCAGACGCGGCCGCCCACACAACCAACACGCGCCACCCCACTGCCGCCGTCCCGCCGTTGAGACCCCCCAACCAACCGCGCGCCGCCCCGTAAGAGACAAGCAACGAAAAGTCGCACCGCAGAGCGTTCCGGGAACGTGCACCGCAACCCCCCCGACCCCCCCGCGCGATCGGCACTCACCAGGCCCGGCGGCCACAACACCACGCAGCCAGAACCGCACCGCGAACGACGAACAAGCGACCAGCGAGCCACACACCACCCAAGCCGCACCCCACACAGGGCCACGCAGCCCCAACAGAAGACGTTCACACCGCCCCCGCACGACAGAGACGAGCGGCCCACCGCAGGCGTCTACACGGTCGCCACAAAAGCCCCGTCCCCGAAGACACGCCGTCCCCGCGACGAACCGCCCCCCGCCGCCCAGCGTACAATCAGCGAACCCAACCGCCCCAGTAACCGCCAAGAAACACAGACGAGCAGCCACCCGGCGCCCGTCAGTGCCAGCGCAAAGCCACGTAACAACGCAGCCCACGCGCCCACGACCGCCAACACACGCCCGCAAGCGCCCCGGCGGAAGCGAAACCAGCAAACCGGACACACCCACCCACGCCACACGCGCGCAATCCCCTCCAACGTGAGGAGAGACAAGGCAGCGACGCGCACACGCGCCACCGCCCGTGTCACCCGGACCGGAACACACCACAAAAGACGGACCGCGGATCCGAACCGCTGCGCCCGAGTACAGCGCAGTCCCCGCGGAGACGACACAGCAGCAGCACCGCCCGTCACCGTAGCGCCCACCGCCCGTCCAACTATCACCCCCACGTACACCCCGCACGCGACGAACGACAACGAGCGCCGCTAGCGCCCCGCCCCCCCGCGCCCCGCCCGCCCCCGCCCCGTTAGCCCGGGCGCAGCGCCGCCCCCGCGCCCCCCGCCCGCCCCACGCCAGAAGAAAAGACAAGAATTGCGAGAGAGCCACCGCCCCACCCGCGCACGCGGAACCACGGAGAGCGTCCCCCCAGCGTCCGCCAGCCCCCGCCGCCGACCCATCGGTCGCCGCCACAGGCGCAGCGGCAGCGCGTAACGACCACGCAGCCCCAGGTACCGAACACCCGCCCCAGCGCACAACGTCGACCCCCCACAGCCGAACACCGCCCGCCCCCCGCCAAGCCCCACGCTCCCAGCCGTCGCACGCCCCCCAGGGACCCGACACACCCCGGCCCCCCGCGAACCGAACCCCAGCCCCGCCACCCGCACCACACACGCGCCGCCCCAGCCGCCCCACGCCAGCCCGGTCAAGGAAAGCCAGCCCGCGGGCCGCGCACAGCAAGAAACCCAAGCACGCGGAGGACAGCGCCCCGTCCGCCACGCCAGCACAGCCAAGCCCCCCAAGACGCCACGCCAAGAGCCACAACCCCCCGCGTCAGCGCCACCGAGCCGAACAGTCCACACACGGAGGCACCCGCACGAGAGGCCCCGCGAGCCCGTCCACGGTCGCGCCCAGCGCGTCGCCCCGCGTCCCCGCACCCACAGCCGAAGTCCACCACAGGACACCAAAAAGCTTCGAAGAGCACCCGACGTGACCGGACGCCACGACCACGACAGCGGTCACCCACGTCGACGACGTCGGTTAAGAAGTAGAAGTAGTAACCCCCCAGCCACACACACGCCAGCACCCCCCGAACGTTAGTCGTCGAGCCAGGAGCACCCCAGTGAGCCGCCAAGTTCAGGCCACGCACCGGCGAGCCCGCCAGCCACGACACCCCAACACCACAAGACAACCCACGAACCGCCCCGAACCCCAAGTCCGACCCCCCGCGCCGCCACCGTTCGCACCCATGGCCAGCCACTACGTTAACCAGCAACCAGTCACACCCCGCACCGCGACACCCAGACAACGCAGTCGACAGTCCACGGCGCACGGCGACGCAAGCCCAGCGCGCGCCCAGCCCGGCACAGGACAGAATTTCGTGAGCCCCCGCACGACACACCGCAGGCCCCGGCCCGGCCCCGCCCGCACGCCCCACCCACAACCCAAAAGACCCGCACGAGACGCCCGGCCACGAACCGAAGCACCACCCACACGGCACGTCACAGGAGTCAGAACGCCCCGGCGCCCGGCGCAGCCCCGCGCGTAGCCCCCACAAAGGCAGTAAAAAGGGGAACAAACCCCAGCGCGTAGGGCAGGCGACCCCGCACACGCGTCCGGCGCGAGCGACCGCACCCACCAAGGGCAGGCACGTAACAATTCGCCAAGTCGACAAGCCAACCACCGTTCACCACCCACACCAGCGACGGCGCGCGGACGCGCGCCACCGTGCCGAGCAAGGGTCGTTAGAGCCCAGCCGGCAGTCAGGGCACGGAACCGAGAGGCGTCGAGAGGACCCGACCGGCACCACGCCACCGCGCGCAGTCAGAGACACCGTCAACGAGCCGCGCGCCGCCCGCCCCAAGCCAGACGGCCACCGCCCAGAGGGCCCCTGAGCACGCCGCCCGAGACCCGCCCCGCCGCAAGCCCGAACCACGAGCCACCCGCAAACAGAACCACCCACGCACCAGCCGAAAGCGCGCCGAGCGACCCGCAAATCAGCGGGCACCCGCCGCGAACCGAAAGACCAGAACAGCCCAGGTTACCCGCGGCGCCGCCAGCCCCCCCGCGCGCCCGTGCCACCACACGAGACACCAACGGCCCAGGCCATGCGAAACACGCACCCGCCAACCCCCACGAGCACCGTCACCAGCCACCTCGGTCAGACGAGCCGAACCCAGTCACAGTTCGAAGAACCAGACAAGAGTCGGTCCCGCGAGAGCCACACGCCACCGTAACGGCAGAAGCCCCGACCGCCCCCGTCCAGCACCCACCCCGGCGGGCCGGCCCCGCCCCCCACAGGCCCCCACCTGACACACACGACCCCCACACCAGCGCCGCTAGCCGAGCCCCACACCCCCACCCCCCCCCCCCGCACCGACGGACGCAGTACCCCCGAACAACCACCAGCCCGACCACGTCCGGCGCCAGCCCACGCGCACGGGCGCAAAGCCCGCCGAAGCGGACGCCGAAGTCGACGTAGACCTTACGCACGCGCACAACCAAGCCAACAGCCATCACCCAACGCGGCACACGACGTCGCGCCCCGCGCGTACGCCACCCCACCCCGCCCCAGCGAGGTCCCCCGCCGACGACGCCCACGCGCACGACGGCCGACCAAACACCCCGCCGCGAGTCCCGCCCGCGTCCGGCACCCGCCCAGCAGTCACGACAAGCCGCAGCCCCCGCCGCGCACCCACAGCCGGGCCAGGAACGAACCCAACAAGCCCGTCGCCCCGCGGGCGACTGCCCGTCGTCCCGACAGCAGTACAACCAGCGAGACCCCACACCCCGCGCGGCAGCGCCGCCCGACGTCTGCCCGCCCGCCCCCGGCGGCCCGCAGAGCCAAACGCGCATCACCACGAAAGCCCAAACCAGCGTACTGGCTAAGCGTAGAGCCCCAAACAGGACCCCCACGCCAGAAACGTTGCGCCGGCCGACGCGCCCGCACGCCCCGCCCCGCCCCACGGCCAGTCGGCCCAGGAGACGCGCGGCCGCGCCCGACGCCGTCCAGTCCGCGCCGGTCGCGACGCACGTCAAGCGATTCGTCAACCTCAGGCAAAACACACGAGCCGAGCAGTAACCCAGCAAGCCAGCCGCCGCGCGTCGAAGACACAAGCGGACAGCTACGTTGGGCCAAAGCGCCGCGCAGGCCACAGTGCCGGCAGAGGGGACCACGAACCCGAGGGAGAGACGTCAGGAAACCAAGCACCAGCGAACGGTTGCCTCCCAGTATACCACCCCCGGCCCCCGCGTCCCCGTCGAGGGAAGAGAAACACCGCGCGACCGGACGCGCAGAGGGCACCCGGAGGCCCCAAGCCAAGCCCCGTCGCCCCCCCCCAGCCGTCGCCCGACCACCCAGCGCCGCAGCCTAAACACGCCCCGCAAGCCCCACCACCGCGCACGGTTACCAGCGAGCGAGCTCGGCACCACGTCGCACCCAACACCCACATACCACTCGACCCCACAGCCGAGCGTCACGACCCAGCCGGGCCCAACGGGCCCCACACGCCCCCCCCGCCCGACGACTCCGGCCGACCCAGGCCCAGCCCACGCGCCCACCGAAGCGAGCGACACCGCGCACAGGTCCGCGACAGCAACCCACGCGAACACCACGCCACCGCGCAGACACGGAAACACCACAGAACAACCCACCCGAACCCCGCCCGTCCCCGCGCGCCCCGCAGCAGCGACACGACCGCCCCGAAAGGGGCCACCCCCAGCCCCCCCCGCAGCGCACGCCGAGGTCCCCACCAGCCGTCGCCCGAGCGCCCACCCAAGACCCCCGAGGCGGCACCAGTCCCACGCCGACGCCGTGCCGCCCCACCCCAAGCCAAGCCTGTCCCACAACCCGTGTCCCAGGTCGCGCAACCCCCGCCCCGCCCCCCCCCCCCGACTCACCCGAAACCCCCCACCCCAGCCCCCCCCCGCGCCCCCCGCCGGCCCCCCCCCCCACCAACGTTAGACCCCCCGGCACCGCGCAACACGTCGTCCCGCGCGCGGAGCCCGACCGCAACGGCACAAACGCGCCGAATCACGTAGTCAACCAGTCCACGGTTAGTCCAACCGCCCGACCCGCCCACACGCGCCACAGCCGCGACACCAGGTCCGTGCCCAACGACCCCCCCACCCGCCGCGCACGCCGCAGCCGGCGACCAAGAGAGACAAAACGGCGCGCCCCCAGAACGGAGCGGACACAAGCACCACGTCGCCCGCAACCCCCCCCACCAACGAAAGGCGCGCTCGACACCGCCCGCACCCCACGAGTTCCCGTCGCACCGCCGGCAACCCGGCCGCAGCCCCAGTCCGTCCAGCCGCAGCCCCCCCCACAGCGCCGTCCCCAACCCCCCCGCAGTGGCCCCCTCCGGCGCGGCACAGACGGCGGACACCCGGCAACAACCGACCAAAGCGGCGGCGAACGCGACCAACCCCCGGACCCCAAGCAGCCCGCCCGTCTCCCGCCAGCCGCCCCACCAGCCCCCCCGCCGCCACCGCGCAGACGGGCGCCCGCCGTCGCCAAACCGCGGAGGCAGACCAGGACAAACGAAAAGAGAACAGAACGAGACACGACGCAGGTCCGCCACGGCACACACAAAGCACCACCACACAGCGCCCGCACCAGACCCCCCAACCAAGACCCCGCCCAAGAGGGCCAGCGGCCACGCAACCACGGCGTCAGAGCGGCACCCGGCAACCCACGGACACCACAACCACACGCACCAGCCCGCCCGCAGCCGCGCACCGACCAGCGCAACAAGCCCGCAGATCGCGACCACCAGCGTCGCGTACACAACAACGCCGTTGCCGACAGCGACCCAGCCACGCGCAGACTGCCGACCGACAGAGGGACAGAGGACCGCGACAAGACGGCGTCACCCACCCGTTGATGTGGGGCGGGTTTGTAACCAAGACCCCGTTGCCGTACCACACCACAGTCGACGTACACCAGCGCAGAAGACACGAGCCGCACGACGCCCCCCGGACAAAAGCGCCGCCAAGGCGAGCCACCACGGCCAGCCGCCCGCCTCCCGACACCAGCCAACCCCCCGAGTACCCCCCCGACACGAAATAAGGAAGAAATCCAGACGAGAGAGAGCGAGCCCCACACGCCCCCGGACCGACACAGCGCCGCGAGTCCCGCCACGGACCACCGCAACACGACACCGTCCAGACGCTCGGACCGTCGACAGCGGAAACCGAAAGGTAAAAAAACGACGCGGAGACCCCCACAGCCCGGCCCCCCCATCGGCAGGCCCGCCCACAACGTCGCCCGTCGTGCGCGCGCACGCGCCCCCCCCCCGGCGCTTCCGCGCACGAACCACCGTCGTCCGAGGCACAAACTCCCCACCGTCACACGCCCGCAAACCGCAGCCCGTACGCTGCCGGGACGGTCACGCACCAACGCCCCAACCCCCCCGCGGCGGCACGCCCCGCCCGCGCCCGGCCGCCCGGCCACCCCCCCCAGTACGAAGCGCGACACCCAGGCGTTGACGCAGCAGTTCGAGCACGACCAGTACGTCGACGGAGGCGCAACGCACGACGCACCACGCCGCGCGCCCAAGTCCACGACCCGAGCACGCAGCATCGAAAGTACCCCCCTCCGCCAACCCGAGACTTGCCAGCACAACCACCCCCCGCGTCCCTCGAGCGCGAACGAAAAGAAGACGTACTAAAGAGCAGAGAACGGCAAGCAGAAGGAACCAGCCGCACGCGCGACGTCAGAACGCGCCGCAAAGAACGCGCGACACCGCGTCCGCAAGTTCCGCCCGACGCGACACAAAACCCGGAGCAGTACAAAAACCCCCCGCCCGAGTTCGGCGGAGCGTTCGCCCCGTCGTCAGACAAGCCACCACCCGAGCCCACACGACCACGCCGACACCCCCGAAGCAGCCCCCCTCCGCAGGTAGCGACGCACCAGCACCACCACCGTAACCACAAGGACGGTCCAGAAAGGGCCGACCACCGCGTACGTTCGAACGACCCGGCCGCACCACGCCCCAGCAACCAAAGAAGGGATAGAACAAAGTCTGCACGTCCCGCGCCAGGACGTACGTCGCAGCAACAAACAGCGGCGCAGCAGCGCGCGCTAGCGCAAGTACAAAGCCGTAGAGCCCCCGGGCGTCCGTCGCAAGTAGCGGCCGTACAAGGAGCGGACGACAACCGCCCCCGCAGCCACGACTCACGCGCCGCCGAGCCCCAAGCCACGAGGGCGTCCGAGAGGACCGCAGCGCCGGAGGCACCCCCGCCGTTAGCACACCGTGCAGACACTCGCCCCACGACGCCGGCCCACCAACGCACGGCGAAACGACACGCAAACGCGCCGCGCACAACGCAGGGGGGTCGGCGAGAGAAAGGAAACGGTGGGGAGAAAGAAGGACAACGTACACCGGAGAAAAAAGAGTAACCGCGGCACACGCAGAAAAGGTCTACGTGAAAACCAGCAAAAAAAAAGCCCCACCACCCCCAAAAGGGCAAGACAACAAAGACACAAACAGAAAACCACGCGTCGGCCACCACGGGTGGTGGAACCCCGCCCCCCGCACCGCGCGCCCCCCCGCCCCGTCAGACCGCCGGTCAAGTAGCGAGTCAACAGCCCCCAGCCCGGCGACACCACGGCAGCCCGCGCCGACCCGGAAACGCGACCCGTAAACGAGAGCGACGGACGCCGTCGCCGGAGCGCCGGAGGACCGACCCCGCGAGTCAGCCCGGGCGCCGAGTGCGTCCGCAGCACGCGCCGACGAGCGTACCCAGCGGCCCCGACGCCCGTAAACGAGTACCGCAACAGAGCCAGCGAGGCCCCGACCGACGCGGCGCCCAGCCACCGCGCGCCCACCACCCGCGCCGCGTCCGCCACCGCCGCCGCGACGCCCGACCCCCCGTGCCAACCAGGCCAGCACCCGCACGCGCAGCCGGAGCCCGCAGGCCGCCGTCCACCCACGACGCCCCGCCCGCCGCGCCCCTGTCGGGCGTAGCGCAGCGGCGCACCGCAGCCCCGCGCGCCGCCGCCCCCGCAACAAGTAGCAGCAACGCGCCCGCCCCGAGACCCCACCGATGTCAGCGCCCACGGCCGCGGCCCGCCCCCCCCCCGGCCCCCCCCCCGAGAGCAAGGAAGCCGGCCGCACCACAAAGCCACACAATCTCGGCGACACCAGTCACAGGCGTCCAGCCGCCGGCGCACGTCACCCGACCGCGAACACCGTCCGCTCCGTACCGGTTCGGCGCAGCGTCAGAGAACGGCCCCGTGAGTGCCGCCCAACAGACAGCCCCCGCCGGACCACCGGCAAAGCAAAAAACGCCCACCCTGCCGGCCCCGCCGCCAGCCGCCCACGCCGCGTCAACCCGCCGGCCACGCACCGACAGTAGCAGCGAACCCGCCAGGCCACCAGACAAGTCGCGCCGGCGCACGTACCCCCGTCTCCCCGCCGGCCAGCCCACACCGCCACCCAGCGCGCCGCCCCCCCCCACCCCGGCCCAAGCCGCACCCAGAGCCCGCCCGTCAGCAACGCCGACCAGCCCCGACGACACCCGCACTCCGCCGACACGCCCAGGACGTCCAGGCCGACGCCGAGTTACCCTCCGAACCGAGACCCCCGCCCCCCGTCCCGGACCCCCCCACACAGTAACGGCGCGCAGCACCCGACGCCCGTCCCACCAACCCCCGCGCCCAGCGCGGCCCCCCCACGTGCCAAGCCGCCCGATAAGTCCCCCCCGGCACCCCCGGACGCGCGGTCACACCACGAAACGAGCACCCCGACAAAACGACGCGGGCAACACCAAACGTGCACCACCGAACACGAACCCGCCGCCCGCGAGACCCGCCCCCACAAGCACAGCACGAAGCCGACGACCGCCACGTCCCGTCACAACGCCGCCCCCGGCGAACAAAGGCCGAGAAACAAGAAACGCCAGACACCCGGCGTACGCAGGAGACACCGCGCCCCGTCAGCGGCGACGCGCGTCCGGTGCGCGCCCGCCCCGACCCCCGCCGCCCGAGTCAGACGCGGAGGCGCAAGAGCGAGCAACCCGCCCAGGCGACCCCGCCACCCGCCCGGACCTTCCCCGACGTCGCCACCCCCCGGACCCCGGCCTACCCGCCGCCGCCCACGCCCCACCATCGTCGAACGCCAGCCCGCGCCAGCCACACCAGCGCGCCCCGCCGCCCGACCCCCGCGCCCCAGGAAAAGAAGCGACGCACAGTACAGAGCGCGCGCGCCGAGGCCCCCCCCGGCCGCACGTCACCCCAGCGCCCCCGCCAGGCCACCCGCGCGCCCACAGAAGGCCCCCCCCGCCGACGCCCGCCCACCCAGAGGTACGACCAGGCGCCCGGACCACGCGCACTCAACACACCGACCGCCCCCCGCGCGCAGACGCCAACCGCGCAACGCAAAAAAACGAAGGTAAAAACGCAAGTAAAGGCCCACCCCCCGCCCCACCACCGCCAGGCGCGGGCACACGGCACGCCCGCCCCTACCGCCCCCGCCAGCAGCAGGAAGCGAGACCAACCCACCCGTCACCCCGGCACCAGCCCCCACCCCGCCACGCAACGCCCCGCCCCACGCCAGAGCCCAGTTCACCGCCGGCGCCGCGCCGCGCCCGTCGCACGTGCAATGACGCACCCCCCCCGCGCGCCCCCCCCGCACCGCCCACGCCCCCGCCGGAAGCGCCCGAGTCGGGGCGCAGACGTCGTCACCGCCGTCAACGCACCGACCCCGCGACCGCCACCGCCACCGGGACGCCCACCCCGGGCCGGACCGCACGTTCGTCGCCCGCCCCCGGCCGACCCCCGGCCGCACCGCGCCCCCCCCGCGGCCCCCCCGACCGTACGCAGCCCCACACCGCCGCGCCGCCGCCGCCAGCGCGGCGCCCGACTCCCGCAGAGAGAAACTGAACACGAGCCCGCCCAAGAGGCCCGAGCCGCCGGTCACCCCCCCGGCGCCCCGAACACCGCGCGTCCGCGGTCCCGCAGACCCCCCAGCGCCGCGGCCCGACGTCGCCCACCCGTAGCGAGGACAGGACAGCGGCCCGCACCCACGCACGGCACGCCGGTCCGCAACCCCCCCGGCGCGCCGCCACGAAGCAGCCAAAACGAACAAGCCGCGACGGCCACAGAGAAACACAGCCCGAACCGCACAGCCCACAAAGGACCCCCAGTCCCCGCCCGAACCCGCAAAAGAGGCACCGAGCAACCGCCGCCCGCGACACCCCCGCCCCCAAGGACGCGGGCGCCCGCCCGCCCCGCAGCACGTCCACGCCCACCACCGAAGGCACGCCACGCCCCGACGACGAACCATCGCGCCAGCGCAAGCCCCAACCCGCGCCGCAGTACCACGAAACCAGAGACGAGAACCGAGAGAGGCAGCCCAGCTCGACCGCGACCAGCCCCGCCCAAAGCCCTCCGCGGTCGCCCAGTCAGACGCAAACACCGGCCCACCGCGCAACCACCGCCCCCGCAACCCGGTAGCCGATCCACCAGAGCAGTCCGCACGGGGGGGGGGGGTCGCGAGCCACACCCGCCAGAGACAAAACCGCGACACCCCCCGTACAGCCCCGCGTAGACACACGCGACCACCGGGCCAGCAGCCGCGCGTCACGTCCCAACGCGCAAAGCACCAGCCAGCAACAGCGCGTCGCCAGTCAACCCGCCGCAGCCACGCGCGACGCAGGTGCAAACCCACGACGACGGCAGCAGCCACGCCACGCCTCAGACCCACGCCACACCACGAAAACAACAAAGGAACGTCCCCTGCACCACACGCCAGCAGCAGCGCACACAGCACGCACCAACCGCCAAAGCCGGCACAGAACATCAAAAGGCGCCGTAACACGAGAACCCGCTCCGGCCACCCACGAACGCCAGGCGCGCCCGCCGCGCGCGTCACACGCGGGGCAGCCCCGCCGTAGCGCCCGCCCACAGCGATGAGAACTAAAGACACACCAGCGCGCCCCGCGCCCCCCACGCACGACAAAACACGAAGCGGAGGACGAGCGACGTAACAACGACAGGAGCAAAGAAACGTCAGCAAGGAGTCGCAGTAGACCAGCCCCCGCCCCCGCCCGCCCCCCGCCCCCCCCACCCCCGCCCCCGTACCCGCCGGACCCGAACACGGGAGCCGTTCCCCCTCAACACCACCAAGCTCCGATCAGAGCCGCCAGCCGACGTCCGTACCGCAGCGCCCCAGCCCACGCGAAGCGTCGCCGGACGTCACACGCCGACCCCACCCAGCGCGCGCGACACCGTACCAGCCACACGCGCCGTAACCCGGACCCACGACGCGCCCCGCCCCCCGCGCGCCCGTCGGGCGTCAAGCCCAACCCGCAAAAGAAACAACAACCGCCCCGTACACCCCCGCGTCGATGCCAGCCGCGCAGAGGACCGCAACGACAGTAGCCCGGCGTCGCCCTCGTCGGCAGTCCGTCGCGCAGAGAAGCGCCCAGACGACACGGCGCACGCCACCCGAACACCCGCACACCCCCGGACCCCCACAACAGCGCCCACGCGCACCCCCCGACCACCCCGCAGCAAGCAACGCCAGCCCCCGCGCGCGGCGAGCCCCACGAGGAAGGCCCCCGCCCCCCCTGCCCCCGCGCCGCCGCACCCCCGCGCCAAAGCCCACGCCGACCCGACGCCGCCCCACACGACGCGCGCACCGACGTCCACCCCAACAGCGTTACAGCCCACAACACCCCGGTCCCAGTGCCAAAGCACCGGGAACGCCCCGCCTCGGCACCGCGACGCCACACGCCACGGCCCCGGCCACACAACAAAACGAGCGAGGTACCGCCCGCAGACAGTCGCAAGGTAGAAGACCGGTACCGCCAGTGCCAAAACCCGTCGCGCACGACAGAAACGCGCACCGCCCACGCCGCGTCCGACCCGCGACCGCCCCAACCCCACGCCACGCACGAAGCCCCGCCCCACGCCGCCCCGCCCGCCAGCCACGGACGCGCCACAGTCAACCGCAGTCAGTTCGGCGACACCCCGCACCGCCACGAGGGCCCCCAAACCGCACCAAACCGACCGGAGCCAGGAGGACGCACCCGCCGCCAGACACATCGACGGACCGCAACAGACGCCGAAACCAGAAGCGCACACCACCGACCCCAGCCAGGCGTACCCCCAGCGCAGACCAAAGACCGGGCCGCCGCAAGCGGCCCGCCGAACGGAGACAGAGAGCCGCAGGACCGACAGAACGACCCCACGGCCCGACCGCGCGAGAAGCAAGACCGCTCGACAAAGCAACCAAAGAAAACAAAGCGCACCGCCGGCGAGTGGCCCCGCCGCGCCGCCAGCCGGCGCTGCCGACGCGCCGCCCGCGCGCCGCCACCCCCGCGCGTCCCGGCCCACGCCAAACGCCCGCGCGCCGCCCCCCCCGGCGCCGCAGGACCGGACCGTCGACCACCCCCAGAGACGAGCGCCGGACCCCGTCCGCAGCCCCCGGCACGCACACGCGACGCCCACCCACCGGCCGACGGCCCGCGTCGTACACCCCCGTCCCTACCCGTCGGCCCCACAAGTTAAACACAAGAAGCCCACCCACCAGGACCAGGGCCCGCCGCCCGCGCACCCCCGCGCCCCACAGCCGCGAGCACCCAACCGGCGCCGACGTTACCCGCCGCCACGACGACGCGCCGCCCCCGCGCCCCCCCGGCCCCCCCCGACGAGCAGGCTCGCCGCGACAGCCCAGAGCACCCAGCCCCCGCCCGCCCCCGCGTGACCGAAGACGCGCGAACCACGAAACAGCCAGCCCGAAGTCACCGCCCCGCAGAAGTCGACGCACCCCCGCGCGGACCCCACAGGAACCCCCAGCGCTAGCGCGCGCGCGCCCGCGTCGCCGACCGCGCACGACCGCAGGGCGCCCCGCACGCCGCAGCGCGGGCCAGCGGCCCGACGCCCCCGTGCCGCCCGCGCGACCCGTCACGCCCCACCCCCGCCAGTACCCGCGCCCCCACGCCACCCGCCCGCCCGCGGCCCCCGCCCGCGCGCGCGCCCAGCGCCCCGCACCCCACCGCCCGCGCGCGCAGAACGCCGCACGCCGCGCGGTCCCCGCCCCGCGCCCGACGCCCGTCCACCGCCCGTCGCACCCGCGGCGCACTCGCCCCGCACCAGTCCGGTAGACCGCCAGCGCCCCCCCCGCGGCGCCGCGCCCCCACCCGCCGGCCCGGACCGAACCCACAGCCGCGGACCGCACGGCGCCACGCCACACGCGCGCAGCCAAAGCGACGGCCGCCGCACACCCGAAACCCCCCCGCCCCCCCCGAACCGAAGACGCACGAGCCCAACGTACACCACAGTCCGCAACAGCAGAGGCACAGACAAACAAGAGAGAAAAGTTACGAAAGCAGTTAGCACCCAACCACCCCCCGGAGTCAGAAAGCTCCAGCGACGAGCACGGTTAACGACGACGCCCGACCCCCACCAAAGAAGTCAAGCACCCAGTACTAAGAGACACGACCACAGTAGGCCACCGAAGCACCCGGTCAACAGCAGCCGCACCGAAACTAAAAAGAGACAGAACACAGTTACGAACAAACGACGAAGAAAGCGAAAGGAACAAAAGAAAAAGAGGGCATGCCCCAACCCGGCACGAAGCGGAAGCCGCAACAGCCAACGAGCGAGCCAACAGCGAACGAGACAAGAGAACGAGCACGCAGTCAGCCGCAGAATTCGTACGAACCAAGCAAAGCCCCGAGCGCCAGCCCAGCGCAACGAAACGCGTAGAACGACGAGCACGACCCAGGCACAGACCCCCCCTGCAGCAGCCCATCGTGGCAAACCAAGACAACAAACACCACACGCACCGCAGGACGGAGCGTACGGCCGAACCAAGCAGAGACCCAGCGCAGGCGTACGGCCACCCGAGTCCGGCCGACCCACCCCCAACTCACCCGCACCGTCACAGCCGAGCGTAGTTAGAAACGGCCCCAGCACCACCACGCGAACAAAGACCCGCCAAAGCAGAGAGACGTACGACGAGAACACAGAGCCCGACCGTACTCGGCCACCCCCGTCAACCCAACGGTAGACAGAGCCCCGCCAGAAGACGAGAGCACGCCGAAAACGTCAGACGAGAACACCGGCTACACACTAGAGGAGCGAGTCAGTACAGAGAGCACGCACCCCACCGGGACAACAGGAAGCCGGCGCGCACGGCCCCGCAGCCCAAGTAGGACCCCGACGTCGCGCGTCGAGAACAGCGAACCCGCCGAAGGACACCCCGCACCGCAAGCGTCGTCCAGACGTTCGACCCGCACGCGCGCCCCACGGCACAGTACACGCGCGCCACCCCGGCCAAGGCGCGGTCCGGCACGAGGAGTCCGCGAACCCACCCACCCGCCAAGCAAGCACGCAAAGTAAGCCGCCGAACCGCGCCACCCGCGCCGCAAAAGGAGCCCCACGAACGCGCAACGGGCCCCGACCAGCACCGCGCCCACCCCCGCCGCGCGCAGGGGCGAGCGCGCCGCACGCAGCGCAGCCAGGGCCGGCCACCGACACCCAGGCGCCCAGCGCGAGCACACGTCCGACCACCGCGCCCGCGCGAGCGCCCGCCGCCGACGCCGGCGCGGCCCAAAAGACGAGAGCGACCACGAAGCGCAGCAGAACGTAGCGCGAGTAAAAAAAGAAAAAGTCACGCCAGCACGTTCCCCCCACACCCCCGTACGATGGCGGCACGGTACGGACCCCCCCAAACCAATCGCAGAGCACGGACGCGCGACCGCGGACGCGTAAGCGAACACGCCCACGCGACAGGCCACCGGCACCGTCAAGCCAAAACAGCACCCACCGCAGCGCGCGACCCCGCCGCGTACGCGCGCCCGTAACGCAGCCCGCGAGCGCCCACCCGCGACGCAGCGCCACACCGGCCAACAGACACCGGCCAGCAGACGTCGCGCGCGAGACCACGCCCGCACCTGCCCGACGGCGTCAACCAAGGAACGCCGCACCGCGGTAACCACGTACGCGCCATCGTAGGCTGGACACGCACGAGCCCGTCCCGCCGCACCGCCCCAACGCGACGCACAAGCGCGCCCGAAGCCGCACACAACACGCGGAGACCGACGACACGCTTAAACAGGACAAACACACCAACCCGCCGCGGGCGCCACCGCGCGCGCACGCCACAGAGAAGTAAAAAGAGCACACGAGCCCCAGCCGACGTACAGCGCCGCGCACCTTCAGCCGACGCAGACGAGAACCCACGCCAACAAGGCGCCGCGGCCGACCCCACCACCCGGAGGCGGCAGCCGAGCGTAGCTAACGCCCACCCCACGAGAGGCCCGGCAACCCAAGCGCACCAAGCCACCACGACCGACCCCGACCCACCGACCAACACACAGGAGAAAGAACCAGCAGCACAACGTAGGGAGCACCCGGGCACCGCCCGCGGCGCCCAGACCGCCAGCGGTCAAGGACGCCCCCACGCCGCAAAGCACGTACGCACGGTCGCAAGTAGCCCCCCCCACGCACACCCACGAAAACCCGCAGGAGGGGGGGTGGGGGGGGGTGGTGAGGGTGCGGGGGGGGGGGCGTCCGACAGCAGACGCCCGGACAACGAGCCAAAGCCCCCAGCCAACCGAACAGACAAACCGACAAAGAACAAAACAACAAAGCTAGAGAGCCGCGGCCGAACCGACGAGGGCCACCACGCCAGACGCCCGCTCACCGACAGCAAAAAGCGCGCAACGTCAGCGTCCGAGCAACGACACGCCCCCCGCCCGCAGGCGTACAGGAGCCACCACAGGCCAAGAAACAGTACACCCCCCCCGTCCACCGAACAGCGGCGCCCGGCCGCCAAACCGACGACACAGAGCACGACGAAAGAGGACGGGACCATCACACGCAGCGCGCGACGCACCCCGACCACCACACCACCGCGCCCCGTCCACGACCGCACGGAACAAGCCACACTCGCAGGCGGTACAGCAGCAACTGACGCGACACGCCCGCACCGACCACCCAGCGCGACACGACCCCCACGTCCAGCACCGCACCCGCAGAGACGCAGAGTAAAGTCGGCTAAAAAGCACCCCGGCCAACAGGCCCGCCACCTCGCACGCACGCACCGCAGCCCGCCGCCAGCGAACACGGAACACCCGACAAGTACGGCAGCCACACCCGCCGGCCGGCCCACCCCAACCAGGCAGTCACCCAGTCCCAATGAGCCAGCCTCCCAGACCGACCGCGGCGACAGCGCACGTCCACCAGGCGTCGGCGGACGACAACGCCAACGCCCCGCGCCCCCGCAACACCCAGCCCCGGCCCCGCACACCCACAGCGAGTCACCCAGCCGCAGTCCTCCCGCAACCCCGGCCCCCAAAAACAAAGGTCGCACGCCCTGGCAAGCAGAGCAGACGAACCCCGACCCAAAGGACACACACGACAGCCGCACAACGACCGCAACCACCCGCGCCCAAAGTCCCGCAGCCCCACCCGCGACACCGCGCCAGCCACCCCACCCGCCGCACGAGCGCCCAGGCCCCCACCCGTGACGGACAAACGAGAACGGCGCGAGGGCATAAGGACCCCCAACCCCGGCGACGCAGCCCCGCGACCGGCAAGAGGCCCGCGGGTTCCCCCCGACGCGCCGTCGACGCACGGAGGAGGGAGCCGCGACTAGGCCCAGTGTCCCCGCGCGGCCCCCCGGTTGCCGCCAAGCCACAGAGAGCGAAGTCCAGCCGACCCGCCAGCCGCAAACCGAGTAACGGCGAGGCACCCGCATAGCCGCACAGCAGGCCCCCCCCGACCGACGGCCGGCGGTCCGACGCGCTCTAACCAGCCAGCGCACCGCACGCACTCCGAGCGCGCACCGAAACCCAGCCCGCAGTCCGCGACGAACAAAGTCCGGACGACCAGCGAAAGTAAACACCACACAGAAGGAACCGACACGGGGAAGTCGCGTCAGACCCCGCGTCACCGTTCCAAGCGAGTAAACAACCACATAAGAAGACAAGAGGGGCGACCAGCGTCCGAACCCCACGTACCACCCAGACGCCCGCCGTGCCGCCCAGTAGGCCGGCCCCCGCGGACGTTACTACCGCCCAAGGCACCCCCAGCCGACGCCCAAACACCAGGACCACGCACCCGAACACACGGTCGAACCGCGACACCACGCCAAAGTCGCAGGACCGCGTAGCACGGACGCCGAACCCGCCCCGCCCACGTACAGCGCCCAGCAGGCCAGCCACGAACAACAGCACGAACCGCAACGCCACGCCCCAGACACCACACTAAAGAGTCCAAAGACAGAACCGCGCCAGGGCCAGGGCAAGGCGCAGTACGAGCGCGCCACCACGCCCAACCCCGACCGCAACACGCCGTACGCAACGCCCCGCGCCGACACACACGACCGGTCCGGCCGAAGCCCGGCGCCGACCCGTGCGCGGACTGGACGAGCACAGCCGCCACCGGTAGAAAAGGCGCAAGAAAGCCCAACAGAAGAGTCGTCCCACAACCCCGCACCGTCCCACGACGCGAAGAACCCCAGTCGGCCACCCGCGCAGAACGAAACCGGAGACCACCAATCAAAGACCACAGAGTCAACGCAGCCCCCCGGCCACCCGCCCAGAGCGAACAGAGGCGGCGGCGTACCACCGCGCGCCGCCATGAACCGGCACCCGAGAGGCCGACGCACCCACCCAGCGCCCCGCAGCCCGCGCCCCGTTGCGCGTACCCCGACCGCCGCCGCAACCGAACGCGTTACGCCCCCAGGCCAGCAGCGCCCGCCCCGCCGCAGCCCCGCCCGCCCAGCCCCCGCCGACGGACCCGAGACAGACACACAACGGCCCGACCCAGATAACAGCGACAGACGACGAGAAAAGGAACCAAGGCAAATCGTGCCAACCAGAACAAGGCGAGGGGGGGGAGGGGGGGTGGGGGGGGGGGGGTACCGCGTGCCGCCCGACACCGAGAAAAAAGCACCGCCCCGTAGCCTCGGACACGAGGCGCGAACGACGCCTACGAGAGGCGGCAGCCAAGTACGAGTACCCGGAAAAGCCCCAACGACAGCACGTCCACCGGGCAGCGGGACCCCCCCAGAGCCCGCACGCGCCCGTCCGCGCGCCCCCCGCCCCGGCAGCGGGAGCCCCGCAGAAGAGCACGAGCAACACCCGGCAGCGGGCAGACCCAGAGCCCCCCAAACCACACGGCCCAGCCGAGGAACGCAGCCCAGCACCGCACCGGCAAGCGGCCAACAGCCACGGCACCCCCCGCAGCACGACACTCGGTGCAGACCGAGCAAAACGAACAACAGACGGAGGCACCGAAGCACGAGCAGCGTCGCGCCGCGCGCGACCCGCGTAGAGACGCCCCCGACCCACCGCGCGTAAGCCAGCCAGTCGCACAACACGTCACGCTCGCGCCACAACAGAGCCGCCACCCCGCGCCCCCGCCACCAGGCCCTGCACCCCCCCGCCGGCCACCACGAGCGCCCCGCACGCAGTCGCCGCCGCCCCCAGCAGAGCCACACGAGCGACCGTCCCCACAGGCAAGCCCCGGCGGGCAACGAGCAGAAGACCGCGAACGCCCAGCCGACAAGCGCCAACGCACACAAGCGACAGACGTAGCACACAGCGTACCAAAGAACAGGACACGAACGACGCAACACGCACGCCCCCGCAGGTTAGCAAAGCAAGCGCAAGAGACAAGCAGCGTTCCGACCCGCCGGCGCGAGGACAACAGAAGCGAGCGGAGGCACGCAACACACGACGCGGCCCCCGTCGCAGGAACCGAAACCCCAACGCGCAGCCGCCGCCTAACCAGAAGTCGACGCAGAGAAAAGCAGCCCACCGGGCCACGAGTCCGTACGCCCGGCAGCCCCGGCCTCCCCACGTCCCGCAAGTCAAAAAACCAATGACAGAAAGAGAGAGGAGGTAAAGGACCAGTACCGGGCTCGGACGCCGCGCCGCGCCGCAACCAGGCAGCCCCACCCGCGCGGTCGCGAACCCGCACACCCAGCAGCGCACCACGACGCCCCGACCGCGAAGCGAAAGAGTACAGACCAGACACGCACACCGCCACCCTCCCCCCGAAAGACACGCGAGGCCCGCACCGAGCGCCACCGACCAGAACAACAACGAGGTCCCACACCAGACGAGAACACAGAGGCGAAAGGGAACGAAAACAGAAGACACAGCGCACCCCCCGACCCGCAGGCCACGCCGCCAGACGCAAAGACAGCGCCGGCGACAGCAAGCACAGGTACAGGGCGGTCCGACTGACACACCGAACACCAACGAAGCGCCGCCACCTCCACAGTAGACCGACCCCGCCGGGGCACACCGTCCCCGACCGCCAACAGACACCACAGTCGAAGCGGTGCGACACCAGCCACAGCAGGTGGCACACACGCGCGACAAAGCCCGCCGCGCGTCACAGCAAGCCGCGACAGTAGCACGACCCGCAGTAGACAGCGACGTGCAGGACCCACGAACGAGCGAGAAAGACCCGAGGAGTACCCGAGCAAGCCAGCACACCAAGGCACGAGCCGCACAAAGACGAGAAACAGAGACCGTTCGTACGACCCACCGAAGGCCCGCAGGACCGACCAGGAGCGCCCCGCCCCGACCGTACGGACAGCCGCAAGAAGTTCAAGAAAGTCGACAGTGAAACACAGTGAACCGCGGACGCCACGTCCAACGAGGGACGCTCCCCCGGACCCCCCACCAAGACCACCCAGTCAGAGAGCCGAGCGCAGAAAAAGAAGCTGAAACAGACGCGGTAAGAACGTCCAAACCGCACAACGGCCGACCCCAGTCCCCCAAGACCCCCCCGCGCCGCCAAAGCACCCGCAAGCAGTTAACGGAAAGTAAAAAGAGTACAAAAGCGCGACCGAAAAAAGCGTCCATAAAGCCAGCCACCGCCCCCCCCCCCAGCGTGCCCAACGCACCCACCAAAACCAACCACACCCGGACGCAGACGACGCGAGACGCAGCCCCACGCGGACGTCCCCCCCGCCCCCAACGCGAGCACCCAACGAAGAACCAGCACGGTCACGCACGCCCGGCTCAGCCCACCCGGAGCCCCCCCCCAGCCCGCACCCCCCACGAAGCAGAGCCCACCCACGAAAACGAAAAGGCACCGTCAAAGGCGTCAACGCCCACGAACCAAAGCGGGCGCCGCCGTCCGCCCCGCCCCCACGCCGTCGCGCGAGGGACCCGCCCGCCCAGTACCCGAACAGAACCGTTAAAAGACCGGGCAACACGAGCAAACCCAGGCCCCCGGCCCCCCGGCCGCCCCCGCCCCAGAGCACGCCAAGCGAGACCACCAGCCCGGCCCTGGGCGCCCGCGCCGCCCCAACCACCGCCCCCGCCGCACCGGACCGCCGCGCCCGACCGCGCCCGCTAGTCCCGCGCGCCGTCCCACCCCCGCCGCGCGCAGCGGGGAGGCCCGGCAAGCCACACCGAGTCAAACCCAAGACGCGAGAGGCCAGACAGGAAACACCGAGCCGCGTGCGTCCGGCGTCCCGCACCCGCCCCCCAAGCCCAGTCAAGTCCCAGCGCCAGCGCGAGACCGGCCCGCCGGTCCCGTAGCGGGCCGCGCCCACGCCGCCGGCGCCCCGCCGGCCCCAGCCCGGCCGAGCCCCGCGCCGCCACCGCGCCACGACACCCCCCCGTAGACGTTGCCCACCCCCCGAGCGGACGGCGGCCCGCGCCCGAGTCGACCGCCACCGCAGGCCGAACGGCACGAGCCAAGCCGCCCGTCCGGTCGGCCGCACCACCCCTGCGCCAGGGCGACACAAACGCGCGGCCCCCGCCACCCAGCGCCCCACACCACCACAAGAGAGAAAAGGAGCCGGGGGGGGGGGGGGGGCCGCCCCGCCCAGCACCCGTCACACGTCCCGCAGCGCCCAACACCGCCACCCCCGAGCCGCAAGGTACAAACAAGCGACGGCGTTCACAACAAGCACACACACCCCAGCAAGCCCAAAAGAGAGGCCACGCGAAACAGCCGCCGCCCGTCACCCGACGCCGGAGCACACCGCGCCTGCCGGGCGGCACCGGGGCCCCGTCACAGCCGCACCCGCCGAAACCACAGACACCAAGCACCGCAGAGCAGTCCCCCGCCGACCACCGGCCAGCCGAGGACGCAGCCGAGGCACCGGCACCAGGAGAACCGCCAACGACCCGCCCACCCCCGCGGCGCACCCAGAGTCGTCCGACAGCCGCGGCCGTCGCGCCGCCGCCCGTCGCCCACCCGCCGCGGCGACACCGCCCAGCCCCAGCCGCCAACGAGACAGACGACCAGTCGCCGGACAGCGCCGCCGAGACCCGCACCCGCCCGCGCCGCGCGGCCCGCCGGAGACAGCGTCCCGCACCCGCCAACGCCGCCCAAGAAACGACCGCCGTAAACAGAACACAGAAAGGAGAACCCAGAGCAGGAAAAAAAACCACACAGGACGCGCAAAAACAAAGAGGCACGCAAGCGAAGGCCGTATCGCAGACCCCGGAACACCGCCGCCGCGTCGACCTGCCACCCCAACACGCCCGACAGGACGGGAAAACACACCGGGCCCCCGGCCCCGCCCCGCGACCACAGCCAGCGCGTCGCCGACGCGCCCCGCAGGTTGACCGCCCGCAGGCCCCGCGGAGCACACGCCGCCGAAGCAACCGCCCCCCGCGGGCCCCCCGCCCGCGCAGTCGGCGCGCCCCCGCAGCGGACCAAACGGAGGACACGCCAACAGCCCCCCCGCGTCCCCCGCGCGCCCCGGCTGAACCCGAGTAGAGACACACAAACCAGCGCGCCCCACACCGCCGACCACGCGCAACCGCGCCGTGACCACCGGCACCCCCCCCCGAAGTCCCCCCCGCCGCCGCAACCCGCGCCGCCCCCGTCGCCCCCGAGCAGAACCCACACACCGAAGAGTCCCGGCCCCGCCCTCCGCAGCCCCACGGACAGCGTCCACGCCCCACACACCCCACGAGCACCCCCGGCCACCCCACCCCGGCCGCCTGCCACCGCAAACAACAACGAAACTCCAACCACGAGCCGCGTCCCCCCGTCCGGCCGCCAACGCACCGGTCGAGCCAGCCCCTACTACGGGGCCCGCCCACTTCCCCCCCCGCCCCGGCCCCCAGCGAGGAAACCAGTCGCCAAAAGACAAAAACGCCCGCCCCAGCGCCCCCCGGGATCGACCCCCGCGCCCCTCGACGCGCCGAGGCCGCCCCGCCCCCCCCCCGCAAGGCCCCAGGCACCCATCGCGCCCAAACGCCTCGACGCCCACCCCCGCCCCCCCCCCCCCCCGCCGTCCGCCAGAACGCCGCCTCCGTGCCGGGTCGCGCCCCTTCGGCGTCCACAGCCCGCCCAGTCCGCGCGCCCCCGCGCCCCCGCCGTACCAACCGCCGCTGCCCCCCCCCCCCCCTGTCCCCCCGCTGCGCCCCCCGCTGCACGTACACCCACCGCCCCCCCGCGCTCCCGCCCGCCTCCTCTACCGCCCGCCGTTCCCGGCCTACCCCTCCCCTTTTCCCCTCCCCCTCCTCCCCCCCCTTTCTCTCCCCCTCCTACCTCCCTCTCTCTCCCCTTCCCCCTCCCCCTCCCTTCCCCTCCTCCCCTCCCCCCCCCTCTCCTCCTCCCTCCCTCCTCCTCCCCCCTACCTCTCTCCCTCTCTCCCCCCTCCCCCCCTACCCTTCCCCTCCTCCCCCCTCTCCCCCTCCTCCCTCCCTCTCCCCTCCCCCCCCTCTCCCTCCCCCCCTCCTTCCCTCCTCCCCCTCCCCCCTCCTCCCTCCTCCCCCTACCCCTCTCCCTCCCCTCCTCCCCCCCTCCCTCCCCCCCTCCTCCCCCCTCCTCCTCCCCCCTCCCCTCCTCTCTCCCTCCTCCCTTCCCCTCCCTCCCTCCTCCCCCCCCCTCCTCTCCCTCCCTCCTCCCCTCCTCTCCTCTCCCCCCCTCTCCTCTCCCCTCCTCCTCTCCTCCCTCCCTCCCCCCCTCCTCCCTCCCCTTCTCTCCCTCCCTCCCTCCCTCCCCTCCCCCCTCCCCCCTTCCTCCCCCCCCCCTCCCCCTTCTCCTCCCTCTCTCCTCCTCTTCTTCTCCCCTTTCTCCTCCCTCTCCCTCCCTCCCCCTCCCCTCTTTCCTCCCCTTCCCTCCTTCCTCCCTACCTCTCTCCTTCTCCTCCCCTCCCTACTCTCCCTCCTCCTCCCTCCTCCCCTCTACTCTCCCCCCCTCCTCCCCCTCCCCCCCTCTCCCTCCTCTCCTCCCTCTTCCCTCCCTCTCCTCTCCTCCTCTCTCCCCCTCTCCCCTCCTTACTCCCCTCTCCCCCTCTCCCTCTCCCCTCCCTCTCCTCTCCTTCTCCCTCCTCTCTCCCCCCCTCTTCCCTCTTCCTCCTCCCCCCTACTCCCCTCTTCTCCCCTCCTCTTCCCTCCTTCCCCTCCCTTCCCCCCCCTCTCTCCCCTACTCTCTCCCCCTCCCCCTCCCTCCCCTCCCCTCCCCTACTTCTCCCTCCCCTCTCCCCCCCTCCCCTCCCTCTCCCCCTCCCCTCCTCCCTCCTCCCTCCCTCTCCCTCCCCTCCCTCCCCTCCTCCCTCCCCCTACCTCCCTCCCCCCCCCCCCCCCTTCCCTCCTCCCCTCCCCCCCTCCCCTCCCCCCCCACCCCCCCCTCACCCCACCCCTCCCCCTCCCCCCTTCCACCCAATACCCCCCCACCCCCCCACCCCCACCACCCCACCCCCACCACCCCAACACACCCCCCCCCCCCCCACCCCACCCCCCCCACCCCCCCCACCCCCCCACCAACCCCACCCCCACCCCCACCCCCCCCCCCCAACACCACCACGCCTCCCCCCCCCCCCCCCCCACCCCAGCCCCACTCCCCCCCCCCCCCCCCCCCACCCACACCCCGGGGGGGGGGGGGGGAACCCACTTTTTTGCTTTGTTTTTTTTTTTTTTTTTCCCCCAACCCCCCACCACCCCCCCCCAAAACACACAACACCCCCCACCACCCAACACACCCCACTCAACCACCCAACACCCACCCCTCCACCACCCCCCAACACAACCCCCCCCCCCCACCCCCCCCCACCCCCCACCACCCTCACCCCCACCCAAACACCACACAAAACCAACAAAACACCCCACCCTTTTTCAAACCCCCCCACACCGCCCACCAGACTGAAAGACTCACCGGGGGACCAAAAAGGTTCACCTCCCCCCCTGGCCCCCTCGCCCCCGTCCCCCCCCCCCCACAAGTTAACACATAGTTTTTTTTCGGCTCTTCACAACTGAAACCACCCCACACCCCACCCAAACCGCAACCCCACCTAAACCCATCCACCCACAACCCAACCCACACCACCCCCCCCCCCCCACTAAAACCCAACAAAAACAACACACCCTAACACCCACAACAAGCCTGACACCCCCCCCCACCCCCCCACATACCCATCCACCCCCAAACACCCCACCAACCCCCCCCCGGGCCCCCGGGGGATTGTATGAAGGCAACCCCACCAACTAAAAAAAACCCCCCCCACCCAAAATACCCCCCCCCCCTCCACACCCCACCCACCCCCAACCCCCCCTTTCTACCCCACTCCCCACCCACCCCCCCCACCCCCCCACCCCCCCCCCCCCCCCCCCCACCCCCCCCCCTGTCCCCAGAGCCCCCACCCCCACCCCCCCCCACCCCCCCCCCCCCCCCCCCCCTCCCCCCCCCCCCCCACCACCCCCCCTCCCCCCCCCCCCCCCCCCCCCCCCCCCCCCCCCCCCCCCCCCCCCCCCCCCACCCCCCCCCCCCCCTCCCCCCCCCCCCCCCCCCCCCCCCCCCCCCCCCCCCCTCCCCCCCCCCCCCCCCCCCCCACCCCCCCACCCCCCCCCCCCCCCCCCCTCTGCCCCCCCCCCCTCACCCCCCCCCCCCCCCCCCCCCCCCCCCCCCCCCCCCCCCCCCCCCCCCTCCCCCCCCCCCCCCCCCCCCCCCCTACCCCCCCGGAGGGGCCTCCCCCGGGGGGGGGGGGCCCCCCCCACCCCCCACCCCTACATCCCCCACCCCCCCCCCCCCCCACCCCCCCCCCCCCCCCTCCCTCCCCCTCCCCCCCCCCCCCCCCCCCCCCCCCCTACCCCCCCCCCCCCCACCCCTCCCCCCCCACCCCCCCCCCCCCCCCCCCCCCCCCGCCCACCCCCCCCCCCCCCCCCCCCCCCCCCCCTCCCCCCCCCCCTCCCCCCCCCCCCCCCCCCCCCCCCCGCCCCCCCCCCCCCCCCCCCCCCCCCCCCCCCCCCCCCCCCCCCCCCCCCCCATCCCCCCCCCCCACCCCCCCCCCCCCCCCCCCCCCCTCCCGGTTGTGATATTACATAACTCCCCCTCCCCCCCCCTTACCCCTACCATCACCCTACTCCCCCAACTCCCTCCCCCCACCCGCCCCCTATATTCCCCCCCCCCCCCCAATACTCTCTCCCCCTCACCCCCCCGCTCACCCCCCCTCATCCCCCTAATCCCCCCACCCTCAACATCCCCCCCCCCCCCCCCCCCCCCCCTTTCCCTCCCCCCTCCCCCCCCCTCTCCTCCTCCTCCTACTCCCCTCCTCCTCTC
>CAJQUW010008689.1:0-82377 GCA_907163375.1 Prostheceraeus crozeri
ATAGAAATCCGATTTTTTGCTTTTGTTTAAATTAGTGGTACTAGAATGGCCATCAGCTAATTTTGATGGCAATTTCAGCTGTTCGGTTCGGCGCCGAAATGTGTCAAGGACAAATCAAAGTGATAGATCCTATCAATTTGATGCGTTTTTCATTGAAATTGTTTATTCACAAGTTTTCTAATTACCTGTATGAAATCAGTTTAAAGGAGTACGCCCATATGTGCTGATGTCTGTGTAAGAAATAATTTACAAGTCAAAATTAAACTTAAGGTACCGGTACCTGACCTTGAAACCATCTGCGCATGTGAAATAGTCATTCTGAAATTATTCTTCAGTCAGATAATTTGCGAATAATTCATGCCACATGCGTGTCAGTGCAGCAGCCCTAGATTTATGAGAAGGTAACGCTGCCTGGAATTCCGTGAAACACTTTCAACGAATGAAAAAATCATTATTTCTTTCTGTGCTAGCGCTGTAAAAAAAAATGATAGACCGGTGGCATTACGGCGTTATCCCACCTTAGCCTACGACTACAGCACTGGTGGTGCGTGTGTCGTAGAAGTTGCCTTTGCCTGTAGTGCTGCTAGAAGCATCCCTCTATCATTACACATGTGATTTTACAATTATATATTAGAAGTGCAATTTTTCATAGTTGATCTGCATCACAAATTTTCTATGCTCTTGCATGTTGCTTATAGAATAAAGGTGAGAAATAGCCCTGGTCTTTGATAGGCTGATGTTGATGCATAAATATTTGACCATCCTTGAATGTCGTCCGGTAAGTTATGTAGGCAAATCACGAAAGTGGCACAATAAGGCATCAACAGGCTATTGATCACATGCAAAGGATTATATAAATGCAAGCATGCACTATTAACATGGCTTTGATTATTTGATTGTTGATCATATAGGTGTAATTAATGATTGCAATCCCGGCAATATGTAGTGCACCACACACGCCGGAGTTTTTCATTTACAGATTCTTCCGAAGTTCTAGCGTACCAGATGAATGATCAATTACTAGAAATCCTGAAAACAAGTACGCCAGTGCGCCGAAGTTTGCCATCCGGTCGCGGTCCGGCGCACCACTGTATCGATGCCAGTTAGTGTCCGACGCATACAATTGGAACTGCTTAACCTCGTCGAACTGGAATCCATGCAGTGGTGCGTCAGACTACCTGGCGCACTTCTGAGAGGCATGTTTGTACTCGGCGCTCTGCCGTGAAAAATGTCAGAAATACTAAAAATTGATCATTTGTCTGGCGCGCCTGGAACCAGTCGAGGCAAGAATAATTTCAGAAGTTCTAGAAATAGATCGTACTTCTGTCGCACTGTATCGTCAGCGTTGAGTCTGGCGCGTCTGTCACTGGTTTCAAGAAGCCTAATTTCAGAAATTCTAGGATCAGATCTTAAGTTTGGCGCGTCAACCTCTAGTCTAGTGTGCTTGGCACTGTTTTCAGCAAGCCTAATTTCAGAAATTCTAGGAATACATCCTCCATCTCGCGCACTGGCGCGTCAACCGCGAGTCTGGCGCGCATGGGACTTATTTCGGCAAGCTAAATTTCAGAAGTTCTAGAAATAGATCTTACGTCTGTCGCACTGGCGAGTCAACGTCTAGTCTGGCACGTCTGTCACTGGTTTCAAGAAGCCTAATTTCTGAAATTCCAAAAATAGATGTTGCGTATTGCGCGTCAACCTCGAGTCTAGTGTGCTATGCACTATTTTTGGCAAGCCTAATTTCAGAAATTCTATGAATGCATCCGCCATCTCGCGCCCTTGAGCGTCAACGTTGAGTCTGTCGTTCCTGGCACTGGTTTCAAGAAGCCTAATTTCAGAAATCTAGAAATAGATCTCACTTCTGTCGCACTGGCGCGGTTCAACGTCTAGTCTGGCACGTCTGTCACTGGTTTCAAGAAGCCTAATTTCAGAAATTCCAAAAATAGATGTTGCGTATTGCGCGTCAACCTCTAGTCTAGTATGCTATGCACTGTTTCCGGCAAGCAGAATTTCAGAAATTCTAGAAATACATCCTCCTTCTCGTGTACTGGAGCGTCAACGTTGAGTCTGTCGTGCCTGGCAATGGTTTTAGCAAGTTAAATATCAGAAGTTCTAGAAATAGATCCTACGTCTGTCGCACTGGCGCGTCAACGTCTAGTTTGTTGCGTCGGTCACTGGTTTCAAGAAGCCTAATTTCAGAAATTCTAGGAAAACATTTTCCATCTCGAGTCTGGCGCGTTTGTCACTGTTTTCAGCAAGACAAATTTCATAAATTCTAGGAGCAGATCTTATACTAGCGCCTCAATGTGGAGTTAGGCGCGTCTGTCACTGGTTCTTCACTGGATCCTACGTCTGTCGTACTGGCGCGTCTGTCACTGGTTTCAAGAAGCCTAATTTCATAAATTCTAGGATCAGATCTTACGTTTGGCGCGTCAACCTCTAGTCTAGTGTGCTTGGCACTGTTTTCAGCAAGCCTAATTTCAGAAATTCTAGGAATACATCCTCCATCTCGCGCACTGGCGCGTCAACCGCGAGTCTGGCGCGCATGGGACTTATTTCGGCAAGCTAAATTTCAGAAGTTCTAGAAATAGATCTTACGTCTGTCGCACTGGCGAGTCAACGTCTAGTCTGGCACGTCTGTCACTGGTTTCAAGAAGACTTACGCAGGGTCTCAGAATGGGGCGCCAATTGGCTTGTTTCCTTCAATCCTTCAAAAACTCAGAGTATTCTGCACTCACGACTTGAAGGAGATGATGATCATAGCATTAAGATGTCAGATAATAGCATCAGAGAACAAGATTCCATCTCCTTCCTTGGATTGGCGGTTACGAAAGACTTGTCATGGAAACCGTACATCCAATCCATTAGCAAGCAGGCAGCTCAACGCATTGGTAGTCTCTATCGTGCCAGCAGCTATCTTCCACCACAGACTGTCTGCTATCTTTACAAGTCCACTATTCGTCCTCTGATGGAGTATTGTTGTCATCTGTGGGCAGGCGCCCCACAAACGCATCTTAACCTCCTTGAAAGGGTTGAGAAACGTGTCAAGAATCTCATGGGTGAAAAACTTGCTATCAAGTTGCAGCCGCTCTCCGTCAGACGGGATGTTGCTTCACTCAGTCTCTTCTACAGGTACTATTTCGGTAGAAGCAGCTCTGCAGTAAATGAGTGCGCACCCAAACCTAGGATCTTCTGCAGAAGCACACGCAGAGCTAATGCACTCACATGCTATAATGTGAGCTTAGAACGCGCACGTACTGTGAGTCGCTCGAAAAGCTTTTTTGTTCTCACGGCACAGCTTTGGAATCAGCTTCCCCAGACCAATACAATCTCGATACTTTCAACAGGCGTGCGAACAGGCTTCTGATGGGGACAGTTTTATCAGATTAGAAGATCTTTTTCTGTTTTTTTCCTTTTTTTAAAATAATACAATTTGTTACTTTTTCATTGAGTAACCCCTAGCTTCGTTCATGGCTCATAGCTGTGCTAGGGGTGAAAATTCAGTAAAAAAAAAGAAGCCTAATTTCAGAAATTCCAAAAGTAGATGTTGCGTCTTGCTCGTCAACCTCTATAGTCTAGTATGCTATGCACTGTTTTCGGCAAGCAGAATTTCAGAAATTCTAGAAATACATCCTCCTTCTCGTGTACTGGAGCGTCAACGTTGAGTCTGTCGTGCCTGGCAATGGTTTTAGCAAGTTAAATATCAGAAGTTCTAGAAATAGATCCTACGTCTGTCGCACTGGCGCGTCAACGTCTAGTTTGTTGCGTCGGTCACTGGTTTCAAGAAGCCTAATTTCAGAAATTCTAGGAAAACATTTTCCATCTCGAGTCTGGCGCGTTTGTCACTGTTTTCAGCAAGACAAATTTCATAAATTCTAGGAGCAGATCTTATACTAGCGCCTCAATGTGGAGTCTGGCGCTACTGGGACTGGTTTCAAGAAGCCTGCTTTCAGAAGCTCTAGGAGTTGATCTTACGTTTGACGCGTCAACGTCGAATCTGGCGCGCCGAGCACTGTTTTCGGCGGGCCTAATTTCAGAAATGCGCGCCTGGCACTGGCTTCAAGAAGCCTAATTTCAGGAAATCTAGGAGTAGATATTTCGTCTGGCGCGTCAACCCCGACTCTGGCGGGCTGTGCGTTGACTTCGGAAAGCATGATTTAAGATGTTCTCTGAACTGAAACTACGTCGAATCTGGCACTCTGGTACGTCAACCAGGGATGTGGTGCACCCAATTCGAATCTGGAGCGCATGATCCTGACTTTATCGAGCTTGTTTTCAGAATTTCTAAAAATGAATCATTATTGTGACACAGGGCACACAAGATCCCGATATAACAACAGTTGGCGTACAAGTTCTTGTAACACATATCATGCTCGATAATCAAGCTGTCATGCAGATGTGATGAAACGTATAGCTGAAATTTGCTGTTAATGATTGACGCCTACATGAGAGTATTTGATGCTGCTCATTTTTACTTTGTGGCCTTGTAGGACCATGTTTCTAAGAAGTCTAATAGGGTTCCGTTTATGGCCAAAGTATATTGATTTTTCATTATGATTTGGATAAATAAGTGAATGTGTGAGAATGTTTATTAGGAAGTAATAACTTAGTAGCAGATTAGGCATAACATCAATATCTGGTACTCAAAAGCTACAACAATATGCGTTGGAGCAAAAAATGAACATGCGAAAATCTAGGTGATTTACAGATGTCAGGATGACAAAACAAAATATTGCAAAATCTCAAGAAGTCTGCTTTTTCACAGGCATGATTGCTTATGGGCGCGTTTTTTTTTCTTGGTATTTGATTTCTTTCTTCTGCTCATCATTTCGCTGCTGTATGATTAACTTCACTTTGAGCACTGTTCAACTATTCATTTGATAGTCTGACTCCTATCACTTCGCTTTTATCGGAAAGAGCTACTGCAAATTCCGTAAAACTGTATCCAGTAGCATTCTACCTGCTTCAGTTTTATCTTCATCCTTCTCATCTTCAATGAACTTCTTCTCTTTCTCGTCCAATGCCTCATACTTCCTTTTGTAGATTGAACAGATATAATTGTTGCAGCTGTTTTCATTATCTTATATATTTCTCATTGTCAGTCATCAGTTATTCCCTTTTATCCTAATGATGACAATGAGCACCCCAGGAACAAAAATTATGAACCTCAACATCTCCTTACGAAAAGCGAGCATCTTTTTGATAGTAATCATTGCGGAGTTTCAATGGACATAGTCTGCTTGCTTGTTCTGCTGTTACAATATTTTTTATTGTCTACTGGCTTCTGAACTCATGCGATAGTTTTGGTAACTCTTTTTGTGTTGGTATTGATTTGTTGTCATATCGCCGAATGCCTTTCAGAAGGCATCGCTCTAAAAATGGTCAAGACAGATGATTGGAGGTAGTATGCTCTACCAGTTCATTGTTTTTAAATTGACCCTCAAAATCGTCTCTGACCATAGAAAGTCATCTCCTTGGTCGCAAATGAGACGAGGTAGCGCAGGCGAGCTTTCCGATGACAGCAATTGTCCTCTTATCTCCACAATCAAATCTGAGACAGGTGGGATATTTTAAGCATTTGTGAGTTCAGAAGAAGTTTCTTTTGATGGTGGCGCCTTTTCATTCGGCGATTCTTTTATGGCGTTTCTTCTTCTATTATCTAAATCAAGCTTAAAATCTTCAATCGTACATGAAGAGTTTACTCACAATTGATTTATTCACACACATATATGAGATAAGGTCAGAATTTATCTCACAGATACATGTTTAAAGTACAATTGATTGCTTTTTTTGCAGTAAGTGCCTCTATATTTCTATGCTCAAAAGTATATAAAAAACCGTGAACTTTCAAATCAAGTGGACTTGAAGCCAAATCGAAGCATCAGCACCACACTAGTGAAAGGCAGATCTGTCACCATAATTTCATGAAAGGGCACTCATCTGAGATATGCTCCATTGTCTGACATTCGCTGAATGGAGACTCATGAAGGCCTCATTTACGCAGTGTCTCACAAGAACTACCCGCGCGGCAGCGTAGACGATTGAGCTGCGTCAATTTACCACAAGGTAGCTTCGCACGAGGCAGATCACGGATCGTATCTGCGACGAGAGCCTTGTTAGGAGCGTCCACGGCAAGGCTGCAAGGATCTATAAAGAAGGTTCTGGAAAGGTTCGCCACACTGGGTAATGAAACGGAAGGCGTAGAGTTGGCGGATGCGCGCTGTCGTGAAGAAGGGGCAAGTTTTGAACTTATTCAATGGAATTCGATGCGCACACAGTTGCTGTTTCTCTTCTGAGGTCAAGTGGAGCAGTATTGGTGAGTGCGGGAAGCCAGTCAGTTTTCATTGCTTTGATGGCACCGGATGTAGTTTGCATGGCTTAATTTAGTTGGACATCGACTCGTTTGCAATGTGCTTAGTTTTCCAAACAGGATAGCAGTGTTCAGCTGTTTGGTAGCATAATACCAGTCCTGTTTCACGCAGTACATTAGCATCAGTGTCCCACGTTTAGCCAGCGATGATATTCAGAAGATTACTTCTTGTCTGTATTTTTTAGCTCGGTTTTGTCAGATGTTCATTGTAGGATGACGTTCGATCCAAGGTATGCAGGCTTGGGTTCATGGGATATACACGAAAACTGTCAATGTGCACGTCAAATTGATCGCCTTTTTGACAGTTGTTTATGTAAAACCCGGTAGAAACAGTCTTTCGTGTTACTTGGTTGTAGTCTTCATCGAGTACATAAGTCAACTATATTAGATGTCTGTTTCATTCGCCACTTAGGCAGGCTGTTGTGCGGTCGTCTTGCCGCGCAGCTCCTGTTTGCGGCTTGCTTTCTGCTTTGTTGCTTCTGCTAACTATACTTAACCGCCATCGTGTTAGTTTCTCCGCCTCAACCTCAGGACCCACCTTGTATTATTGATTACGAACCTCATCTTCTTGCTATTCTACAGATATTTTACCATGGATTTACTTTATTCATTTACATTAAGTGCTTTCTCGCATTTTCCATTTCTCAAATCTCAAGTCATATCAGACATAATAGTTGCTTAGTCATCATTCATCGTTGCAACTGCTTATCAATCCCTCGCTCGCCCTGTACCTAGTGGATACATCGCTTGCCGTCTGCTGACTTTTATCTCATCACACAACGTTTTGATCGACTCGCTTGGCAGTGTGGCAGTGTGCAGTGTGTTTCCCCAGCATCAATCCAACGACTTCTTGTGACCATACGCCTGCAACGCGCTTCTATGTTTCTGTAATTGCACTCACCGAATTACTTTTTTATTGTGAGTCTAGAAATAAAGATTATTATTATTATTATGTCATCATTTAGCACAGCGTTGAGTTCTGTTCGTAAAAGTTCGAGCTCGCCGGGTACAACAAATGTCATCGGCATGAACGAATTTTCTGCTCGTTGTCGAAAAGATGCCTGTTATTTACGTGAGGTGTTGAAGAGAATTGGTGCTGAGGCTGATCGTTTAGGACGGTCGCTCTTGCAAGAGGTTGACAGTCTATGGGGGTAAGCATCTGCTGCGTTTTAAGAGAATGCTTTTATGCAATGCGCTGTATAAGCCTACTGAACAAGTATGAGGAAATTTAAGATAAAAACAATCATAACAGTTTGACAGTGAACTCGAAGCGCAATACTTGTGTTGAGATTAGTGCTAGTTAAGCAATTATGAATTCTATCTTTTTTATAAGAAGTGTAACCCATGGTAAAGATAACAATTAATGTAGATTTCTAAAACAAGCAGCTGTAGGCATTCAGTAAGTCTTAAAAGAAACACTGGGGGCAATCAAATAATAGTGATCTATCTCACGTTGATAATTTAGAAATCAGGATCTGTAGTTATGCCAATAGCAGAACAATATTAATTACTGACAGCCGTTAATTGCTTGACGATGTAAACCGTCTGATTTATGTGTAGCCACACTCCAATGAAGTTGGTTTTGTAATAAATCTCGTAAAATCTACTCATTGATAAATTTAGGTGCGGGTTCCACTTGAGGGCGGGTGATACTCAAGAAAAAGCGGTATACACTGATATTGATCATCCTATTTATCATCTCATCTCTTCCTCAATAACTCATACCAACCCACGACAACTTAGCTACGTGACCTTACTGACATTGTGATTTTCATTTTGCAAAAAAAATATATATATATTCACTATACTTTAGCATTTAATTTGATTATGTGTCTGCTATCTCTTCCTTCACTTTCATTTGTTAAGTTTTGTAATTTCCCATAACTTCAAAATATATTGTGTCGCCCCACAATAATAAGCATCGGGATTCTTTGTCTCAAATGTATGATTATTATTGAAATACTTAGCATTTGAGATCACAAAGATGATAAATACATCATCTTTCATTTGTGAATTGTGCTATTCAGTTTCGGTGTCGTGTATTGCGTTTCAAGAAAATGTTGTTCCAAAATTTTCACATCTGGTAGGTAGAATAATTTTACTGCTTTCATGTTATGTATTGATCAATATCAGTTGTCAAATCTACATGCCTAGCTACAAAAGTCCCTTGCATGTCTAATTGCACTGAAGCCAAAACCAAGACGAAGCCTTTACCAACATATTATTGATCAGCTTTGGAGGAACTTGATCTCAGACAAATGTTTATCCTCAAATATAGATAGCTAACTCCTAAAGACGAGACAATCACATCACACTTGCTATGGATTTTAACTGAATTTTATATTGGTCCTTATCTCAATGACTAGAATGTTGGTACTGAAACGCATATTCGCGCATAGTTGTGATTTTCAGAATGTGATCACGAATGTACTAAAAATGAGGGTGGGTGCGTAAATTCCGGAAGCGGTCATTTCCTCAACTTTATTGATCCCGTTGATTATGTGTTCATGTAGATGATTTAAAAAACATAAGATTATGATGATAAAATGCGCAATTGAATAGTGACTGTCTACATTTTAGAGATAGTGACCTCAGTCTACTCAACCGTGGAGTCGGGAGCATTCTCTGTGACAGGACCGCAGTGGTGCCAAAATGTTGAAACCATCTGATAGCTATTTGCAGACCGAAGATGGAGTTAATGAACTCAATTTTTAGGCTACCAAGTGGACATCTGAAGCAGCATGCATCACTGTCGAAAAAGGGACACAGAGACGGTAACTGGAAGCAATGTTCATTGATTCTTTAAGAAGTAGTTCGACATACAAGTGCTAGTAAGCTTACCTCTCATTTTGACATCTTACTGCTTGTATCTGATTATCTTTATCTTTATCCGAAGGGCGAAGTTCACAGCATGACCAACTTCGCCAACCGGGATTGTTCCACTAGCAAAACCGGCGAAGTATGTGGGATCTTCTTGTATCCTTTCATGCTGCTTTTCTTTTTCATCTTGAAAGTTTATTTTTGAATCAGCAGATGTCTAAGGAGAATTCAAACGTTCATTGATGGCTGTCACTAAACATCTTTGTCGCAGATTTGGAAAGGTGTCTTTTTTGACTTCCTGGCTTACATGTATGTCTCATACCCATACAAGCAACTTATAGTTCAAGTGCAATTGCTATTAATAATATATCCGTGAAATACACGTACATGCATTAGCGGTTGGATTACGTCAAAATGAAGGCCACTTGGTTTACGTTTGGGGTGTCTGAGACGTTGTGTCAGACACTCCATATTGAAATAGCTTGGAACATCATAAAAATATAGTTATTAATTTCTTTTTATATGATATGTGGGATATAAGAAGACATTATCAAACCACTCTTGAAATCAACTGTTAACCTGTCCTACAGAATTCGAATCTACTTTCGCGCGTTCCTTGAATGGAGCGAACATTTCATATTTCGACTACATACAGTAGTTGGCACCACCGAACAGTCAGCCAGGCGTCAGCAAATTCACGATTTATTGGAAGTCATGTGTTAACTAACTAGGTCTGCGATTGGACAAAGAAAATTACCATTCCTATAGAAGTTGAATCAAGCCGATATTAGCGATTGTTCGTACCATCCATGAGGCCTACAATTGAAAAATTGCTGAAATATGGCGATATAGTTAGCTATCTAAATATATAAACTCACTAAATAAATATATATAATATATAATATCACTAAATGAATAAATAATAGGCAATATAAAAGTTAGCTCACCAAAGTAGCTGCCCAGAAATCATGGGGTTTCGTGACAATTTCCGTCTGACATGGTGAAATGTCGCATAGCGTTCATTAGTACACAACATTTTTTTATGATATCCGTGTGTATAAGACTATAAATATTTTTTTGCTAATATAGTTTTCTCCATAGTAGTTTTCTCTGAAGTAGTCTCTCCAAAAAATACTGACAGCATTTATACCTATGCAAGAAGACGCGTGAATTCATGAAATGCTGAGACTCAAAATGTCGAAAGAAATGAATTTTGCTATCATACGGGGATACGTAGGTATGGCTATAGGTTATGATTTTGTACCTATGATTTATTCACTTGTACAACATCCTACTACTCCTTATCATCTTAGCTACAATTCCCAACCTACCAGATGCCTAAACAGGCCTACTTGATTTGCATTTTTGCAAGCATCCCAGGAAACCAGTCGTCATCCATACGACACGAAAAGTACGTGCGGACAGTGATTACGTTTGTTCGAAATTGTGGTGTCCAAAATGTTTCCGTTTTTTAAAATAGGAATATGCGTTGACTCAAACGTGCCGATCGGGTGATCTTATAGTGTTGCGTTGGTGGGTGGATAAGTCATCTTTTGTAATATGATCAAACCCGGATGGACAAGAGAAAACTACATGTAGTATTGTCAGAGATAGCATACTATCTCCCTAAAAGTACAGGGAGAGGAGACATGATCTCCAGATGCAATACACTGACGACATGCGATTAATCTGCTCTCCAAAACATGACAAGAAGATCTAGCACCCTATTTTTCAGATATGATAAATGTAGAAATCTATACAAAACTTTATCTCAACTATGCGCAAGGATCGGAAAATTTAATAAAAAATTTGTTATGTCAGTCAGCTTTTAATTGTTCAATTGCGAGATGCTTCTCTAAATTAGCCTATATGACTGTTGAGAATTTTACTGATCAATGCGTATACCCTCAAAATGGCAAAATATACTTTGAGAAGTCATTATTTCGGATTTTTTATTAATAAATCACATGATTAAGGTGTGCCGAGAGCCATCGAAAGCTCGTGTATTTTACTGTGGAGTGTAAATTAAACAGATAAAGAAATCCGAAATAATGACTTCTCAATCATTGAACCCATCTGAAAAAATAATCAGCATATTAAAAAATATACTTTGCTACGACTAAGCAACTGCTTTACATATAACCTCCGAATTCGTTTACACAATTTGCAATAGAAGAATTATTCTTCTCCACTACACATGGAAACAGAGAAAATAACGGAAATCCCATAGGAAACCTACCGACAAATCTTCTTGCGGTAAAACGTAGTTTGTTACACTTAACTACAACTCGATTTCCACAATATTTGATGTCCTTTTTCTCTCATCAATACAAGAATGAAAAGAAAATCTGTTGTCGCCTCCTCGTACCGGCTGATAGTTTCCGGACAGAAACATGACATTCCATGCAGATCATCCTTTACATTTTGAAGAGATCTGATCATGACCGGCGCTGTGGCCTTATGTTAGTGTTGGCTCTGCGTCCGAGAGACCTTTGGTCAAACGTTGGCCGGGTCAAACCTAAGACTTTTAAAATAGGTACACTTTGCATTCTTGCTAAACACTCAAAACATTCTTGCACAAAAGGAATGAGAGTGGGATAAATAACACCTCGGCCACATGGAAGAAAGTCTCCATGCCTAATGTGCTTCCGAAGATAAACAAGGTTCATTTATTTATTTTTTTCATGTAAAACGCTTAACTTCCTGTTGAGTTTTCAGTCAGGTGACTTTAGACTATTAGCAGGTATGAAATGGAGATTCGAATTATTTGATGCGTGATCTCTGTGAAGTAAGCAAGATAATAAGATGATTTAGTGAATGAAATAGTCGGGTATAGAGCTGTTTTTCAAAAAGTATTTTTTAGGTCTAGAGGATACTAACAAATCTCGCATCCTTAGAATTTTGAAATATATATATTTTTCCGTCCGAAGTGGTTGGAATCGATTTAGTGAAGAATTTTTTGTTCATTCCAAATGTGAGTGTAGTCTTGAATCTGAAAATCTTTCAAAATGCTCTGCGATGTCTGCTGCTAACTTCGACTTGATACTGCATATTCAACAGTTGCAGACACCGTCATATAAATCAGGCAATGGTTTATTGGCTTTTACACTTGGTACAGAAGAGACTATGGGCCCATCACCCAATGACAAAAACATGGATGAAACAGCCAAGCTAAGTCAAACATGAGTCAATTAAAAAGTCAAACATAAGTCTCGGGCTAAAGCCCTCGGGATTCATCAAATAATTTCCCTCTCTATGTCCCACAGAATCACATATCCATCCTCTATCCGTTATAAAATACACCTAGCCATGTCTATCATAGCCCTCATTTGTTACGATTTCTATGTCCTCTGGAGAATTTATTGAGAGCAAAAGGATTGATGACCTGAAATTTCTAGTCACCATAGACAAGAAACGTCAATGATAACCGATAACATGTAGAGATGTTTAACAGTTCTCCATTCCCGCGGGCTTTGATGTAAATACAATGAGAATAGTCACCCATCTGAATCGGACGTAAATCATGAAATCTTAAAAGCCAAAGTGCCCTGAGATCATTCTCACTAAAGCTAGATGGGTACAATTTCTATATTTTAGATCCATCTTAACGAATTTCAGATATCTTAAAAGTTGAAATTGTTGATGAATTCCCTATCTGAAATTCAACTGGAGAATTTTTCTGGAGATACCAACTGTTTGGGAGTTATTTAAGTTGCGTGCACATCACCCTATAGTGAAACGTGATAGGTTTTTGTTTAGCGAAATGTACGGCTTTTGTGATATCTTCCATTTCAAATAAGCAGCTGTTTATTTTTCACTTCACACCAGTCATTGTTTTATTGACCGCCGTTGACTCAATTTTTTTTCTCCGTTTGATAATGGCATTGAAGTGCATTTTAGCCCACTGCCTATGAAGAATTGAATTAAAATGCATTGCTGATGAATACGTGTTTCAGGGAACTGGAAATAAAGACTTAATGCAAGCTTACGGAATATACTCAGTAGTTTGAAATTAACGCATATTTGGGGTAACAGGCCACAAATGTGCTGACCATTTTACTTAGCAAGAAATTCTACTTACCTACAGGTAGCCTGTCTATGCGGCTGAAGTCGTCGTCTAAGCCTGAAAATGCTGTTGAAGATGATGATTGAGACCGATTCAGAATGTAGTCGTTTGTCTATTGCTGCTTCATTTCTCTCTTCACACCAGTCATCGTTTTATTGACCGACGTAAACTTCATTTTTCTCTCCGTTCGATAATAGTATTGAAGTGCATTTGAGACCAGTAACTACGAAGAATTGAATTGTAATGCATTACTGATGAAGACTGTTGAACTGGTATACGCAATCACGGTGTCTTACTCCTTTCGTATAACAGCCTTCTACGATTCGACACGTAGTGTTTCTATGATACTGAATGTTTGGTTTTTTGACATTGGTTATTTGTTTTTAAGATAAGAAAGGAAATCATATATGTCGTAATTATCAACTTTTCTTTGTAGTTACATTGATCGACCGTTGCTTGGTATTATAATTTGGGGTGCCTGCAAGGCTCCATGTTTTTTCATCTATGTTTTCCTGCACGAGAGGTCGCGACTGCTTTGATTGATGTAGTCTCCCCTCTTGATGTTTGGACTGATGATAGGTGTTGCAGCGAAATCTTCCCGTGGTGAGTTAACATGAATTGCATGTGTCAATCAACGGTGTCATCGAGCTATGCCGGTTTAGATCAAGAAAACTATAAGCTCGAACGTGTATTATGACGTACAAATTTTCGGACGAAGCATTTTTCAAGTGCAGATTTAATGGCAGGCTAAGAAAGCGACACTAAATCGAAACTGTTGAAGCGATGCATTGTCGTCAAAGCAGCAACATTCTTATGAATGGTTGTTGTGGACGTCAATTGGATGTTAAGATGATCCTTTTTGCTTGTCTTTTTGCAAGATCCTCTTTTTGTGACCTTTCTTGAACGATTTTATTTTATCTTATTTTACTTCCTTGTAAAGTCTTTTGAGCGTTGATTAGTTTTTAATTAGTTTCATTGACAGCTCTATTATTATCTTAAGCTGTCTGTTTACTTGTCTGCTAGCGCTGTCAATCTGAATAACACTCCTCGGCGGAAAGATTTAGTGTCGGTTTTCTAGCATGCCATTAAATCTGTACTTGAAAAGGCTTCGGCCGAAAATTTGTACTTCATAATACACGTTCGAGCTCACCAAAACCGTTTTCTTGATCTATAATTGCATATGTCCTTATAATTGCTTGTCAACTAACATTTCCAATTTTTTTCAATTCTGAAGACTTCATGCTACATTTGCAGGTTTTGATTATCAGTGCTCGTGTGCTCATACACTGGAGATCGCGGCTGAATTTTTTTGACGGTCTCCGTTCTCCCCTACGAAGAATGGATAATGGACGTAAAACGAAAAAGTAAGTAAGTCTCATCTCTTGGTGTATGGACTGATGGTAGAATTCATCAGTGCCCGCGGTCATGGAAAATCTGGATAAGTCATGGAAACATCAAAATTTGAAAACGTCATGGAATAATTGCGGAAATTATAATTTCTGGAAAGTCTTGGAAAAGTCATGGAAAAATATGTGATGTTCTATTCTCAAATATGGTTGCATGAATGAGTCTTGTTGCCATTTTTTGAGCTGCCAATGGGTAGGACTAGCAGACCTGCGATTTCTTCAGATTTCAACGCAAATCTGGTAGAGGCCAAATGCAATGCAGCTTCTAACGTAAATTTCTAGATTTTGCACAACATGAGATCACCCTTAAGCAGCCTTTTATTCGAAAGAGCGACGGTTATAATAATCAACATCACAAGGCACCCCATGTACATGAAGATGTAGCAGTCAGATCTACGTACGCGTAGTAAATTAACAAATGTTGCTATACATAGAAGTGCAACACTGTAATATTTAAGGATGCGCGATGATTGCCTAGGATTAGCCTAGTAGTTTAAATCGTCACCGCCTGCAAAACCCACAGGTCAAGTCCAATATGTCTACGGAACGCTAGAGATTCGAATTATTTTTTTCTAGTTAGCATTTTTTGGTATAAATTTTAATAATTATGACTGATTAGATAGTTGAAATAAGTCAGGCTGTTGAAGCACTTGCTTTATCTAAAATTTCTCCCGAAAAGCAGCTTAAACAGGAAATAGAAAGCGATCGCAGGATTAAGGTCTGGAACTACACTAGTAAGACGATGAAATTTATAAAACCATGGATTTTGGTTGTTAACCGGTTAACTATTTCAAGCCGATTAAACGAAAGTTTGAACCGTGCCAATGACTGCGGCATGATCATCACAGAGAAGACTACTGAAAGGGTAGATGACTTCCTTGAAGAGATCCTACTTGCCGACAGGAAGCAGCCTGTCTATGCGCTTGAAGTCGTCTAAGCCTGAATACACGGTTGAGTCAGTTAAAATATGAGGATGGACTTATCACATTGAAACAAATTTCCTGTGATATCAGGACTGCATCAGTTCTGTCAGCGCTTCGATTTGATCATTGCAGACTAGTTCAGTGTCTCTACAGGAAACAGGTTTCTTTATTTATCCATATGACTTACATGAGTGAAGCTCCATGTCAGATAGAAGCTTCCGGTAGTGATTGATGCCGCTTTCGGTTGCGGTCGTTTGTCTTTTGCTGTTCCCTTTCCTCGTCGCACCAGTCATTGTTTTATTGACCGCCGTTGACTCCTCTCTTCTCTCTATCTGATAATAGTATTGAAGTGCATTTGAGCCCACGAGCTGCAAAGAGAAGAAAAAACTTGTAAATGCAATCTCAGTGTTTTACTTCTTTCTGTCAGGAGTCTTCTATGATTCGACACCTGATGTTTTTATGGTACTGAATGTTTAAGTTTTTTAAATTTGCTTTTCGTTTAAGATATGGACGGTAATGAAGTATGTCGCAATGTACCGAGGTGCTTTTTCGTTGTAATTATCTTGTTTGCTCGTTGACTGGCATTTCAATCCGAGGTTCCTGCAAGGCTCCATGTTTTTTCATCTATGTTTTCCTGCACGAGAGGTCGCGACTGCTTTGATTGATGCAGTTTCCCCTCTTGATGCTTGGACTGATGATAGATGTCGCAGCGAAACCTTCCTGTGGTGAGTTTACATGAATCCGTGAGTCCTTATAATTGCTTGATAACTAACTTTTCTATTTTCAGAGAGTGTATTTGCCTTGCTTTATATGTTTCTGTTCTGTAGTGGTGCTGTTCAATGTATCACTGTATGTCGTAACATCATAATAATGATGGATATTTGAAAACTTTATGCTACATTTTCAGGTTTTGATCATTTGTGCGCAACTGCTCAAGCATTATAGATCGCGGCTGAATTTTTCTGACAAAGTCTCCTCTCTGGGTGTGTGGACTAATGGTAGATGCAACAGTCAGATCTACAGGTCCACAGTAAGTTAATAGATGTTGCAATGCATAGAAGTGCGAACCGCACCGCATGCAAATCTCGCCAAAGTTTACCCCAATATGTCTACAGAGCGATAGAGATTCGAAACATTTTTTCTGGTTTTCATTCATTTTAATTATTAAGA
The DNA here is from genome assembly GCA_907163375.1 of Prostheceraeus crozeri. Classification (NCBI taxonomy): domain Eukaryota; kingdom Metazoa; phylum Platyhelminthes; order Polycladida; family Euryleptidae; genus Prostheceraeus; species Prostheceraeus crozeri. The sequence goes on from CAJQUW010008689.1 coordinate 16,753, forward strand.
CTGATTGGGTTTGTAGCTTAAAATCAAAACCTCAGTTGCTTTCATAGGGCCACGCTTGTTCTTTGGGTATGTACAACAAGTGAATGATGCCCTGATCATCTGTTGTATATGAATGCCACACTGCTAGTAGTTCATTCAATTATACGAGATAACGATAAAGATCAGAAGACGTCTTGGGTGTTACTATTATCTGGTTCCGTGGTTTATCCCACTTCATCACACACAACTAAGGAATCATTGGTAATTATTGGCATAGAAAATTATTTTTCGACTTTCGGGTAGGCCACCGTTCAGAATTGAATTTTTCTTTTCAAGGAGTGATGAAGATTTAGAACTCAAGTATGGTTCACATATGCTACTATAAGTAGTAGGTATGGGAATATTTTGTCGATTATCAAGTAGTACGCAAGGCAAATTTATTTGTGAATGAAAATAACCAATTTGACTGAACAGACGTTAGTAAATGCATCTTTGTTCTCAAATCAAAAATTTTAGGAATTAGTTCATATTACAGCTTTTACCTCATTCTCGGAGTAGACCTGTAATCACAGATATTGAGTAACTGTGTCAGTTTATGATAACCTTCGGATATTCGTCAGTTCAAGTGAAAATATGTCTTTATGATGTTGCTTATGTTGATGATCATAACGTAGAATAATAGACTACGTCGTAAAATTAGTAATAAGAAAGACAGGCATTATATACGTGTACATCTTAACAGCACAGGCAATTAAGTACGGCATCAACTCGGGAATAGAGGAGAATACATGTACACCTACTATGTATGAATATAATTGATATGGAACGGTTTGGAACTTGGAAATGAAGCGTCAGGCTATTATAGGGGTACATAAACCCGTGACAACAATTCTTAGACAAATGCATGAAAAGTAGATAAAAAGTACCAACCTATAACTCTGAATCCACATCATCACACAGCAATTCCTCTGATGCAGGTTTACCTCTTATACGTCATCGATACATATCCTCTTGATAAAGACCACAGAACATCGTAACAAGGGCAACATCCGATTTCACCATAAGCTGTGAACGCCATACTCTGTCTACATTCATAGCTGATAGTTATAATGGCTGCTGAAGCCTGATAAGAACGCAGATGATGTAATCATTGAAAAAGAAGACTCAAATTCATCATGCTGGCACGAATAGCAACAATGGAAGAAGAGCAAGGAAAATCAAAGCAACATCGACGGTAATAGGATGGACCGACAACATCAAGCAGTGGGTACAGGGAAGAATGATGAAGGCAGAAAGGAGTAGGCCTACACCAACGGTCGGTGATGAACAAACGACACTTAATCTGTCATTAAAACGATAGTAGTCGAACTTATCAGCACAATGACCAAGATTAACTAGATTAAACCCAAATTTGCTGATGACAGTTCATGGGATGCCAAATTATAACCAAAATTTATCGGAGAAAATGTAGTCGAGGAATAACGGCGTATACTGAGGGTCACGCGATTCTTACGTCAGCTACACAGTCAGAGCAACTCCTGCTTCTCGACTAAGGACAGAATAACTAAGCATAATGCACCTTGCTAAGCATAATCCCAAACTTGCATATTATTGAAAGCCATCTGAAAGGCAATGAGTTATATAGTCTTGAAGATGCACAATGCTAAATGACTGTACCTTTGAACTGTCTTTTAATTAAATGACTGATAGCTGTGTTAAACACATATGTAGGCCTACATGTTGAACACCTACTCCAAGTCAATAATTATGTCAACTTGATGCTGCATCTAAACAACCAGTTACAAAATATTGTGTTATTTGGAGAGGACAAGGGAATACCGACCTCCAACCCACTTTCATACTGAATACAGAAATCGTGAATTTGAAATGAATTTGCAACATATTGTGTTGTGTACAATCGTACACGGTGATGACTTTGTTTTATTTTCCTATATATTTAATGAAGCGGATTCTTCCGTATTGTAAGAGGCTTTTTACGGAATTGACATACATAAGCTTTGTTTATCATGTACTAAATTCCTTTTCACCGCTGCAGGATTGCTAGTTTCAATTAATCGACGAAGGAAAAAGTGATTGTAGTTTCATATAGAAGACTCTAAATGCAACATAAATTTTAATAAAGAGTAACACTTGTTTTCATGAATTCCATTAATTGCCGTAGTGAATACGTCTCTGAGTTTTTTTATTTTTTATGAGTATTGCATACTCATAGGCTGTCCATGCTTATCAAATGCTCAACTAGTTTATTAAGCATGTTTTCACAACACTGTCGAATTGGGGAATTCTACCTACTTTCCACCTGCTATTTCACACAGTTTTGGTCAAGAATCCGGTAATTTGATTCATCTCCTACGCATTTGCTTCATCTAGCTGGATATTTAAAACTTTGATAAACAGAACTGTTTTCACTTGAGATAATAAAGTATAAAATTTTGTGAAACACCATTCTTATCGCATTTATGCAAAGAAGGATCGTTCTTTAATCGTAATTGAAATATTTCTATAATTAAGAAGAAAGACGGAATTATGAAATTAAATCGGCCACTGTCAGACATCAAGCCTCTTGAACACCTGTTACCATATGCAACAAATTGCGCTCTATGAGTAATTGACACGAACCTGATATAGGCCTACTTGCAATCTCGAATTCGAGATATCGGTACTTGGAAAATATTGAACTCGAGATTGAATTCATTAGTTCGAGTCGCACTTTATCTGAATCGAAGGGCTTCACTTAGTTAGTTATCCAGTTTTAATCCGATGATTTCCCCGTGTCCGAGGGTGGCCGGATGTCGTGCCGCAATCGCCTTCACACCTCGTCTCCATTTCCCTCTGTCCAATACGTACTTTTTCGTCAGGCCTATCCAAGACATTTCTCTTCCACTAGCGTCTTCCACATTTTCTTGGGTCGTCCTCGCTTTCTTCTACCCCCAAAATTCAGCGCTCTCCTCAAAGCACTAAATTCATCCGTCCTCAAAACATGGCCACACCATCTCACTCCATTTGTCCTTAATAAACTATCAACACCTTCATTCAACCCAAGCAACCGCATCAGCTCTTCACTGTTGTAAAAATGGCGCAGTGCTTTTTCGTCGGTGGTGGCAGCAGCTCCAATACTTAGCGCACAAATAAATAGCTTCTACAGATTCCCAAAAAAATGTCCTTGTTCAATTAATGGTGTCGGAGCACAGGATGAAAAGACTTTACTCCTAATAAGCATAGTCGAGTATGTTCTGACCACTTCGCCGACGTAAACAAGACAAAGAATCTATGAGATGGTATGTTACCTGACCAATATCGAGCCAATTAGTCTCTATTTCGTTTGCGACCTACCGCAATCTAATGTCTCAAATGATTCCAATGACTGAATATTTTTCAGAGTGCATTCTGTCTAAAAGCGATCTTAATTCAATGATTTCGAATTAGAACAACATTTTGACTTTTATCTAGAAATATTGTAAATTGAAGCCACTGCGATGCATCGAAGCATTCATACTATATTCATTTCAGACAATATGTTACCAAATTTATGTACGTACAACTGTCAAATACTGTAGATGTGCAACATGCATAATTTTTATCTTAATATTGACTGAATAATACGTTACTTCAAAAAATGGTGAACGGAGTTTGATAGCACTTCTCCTATTATGGAAGAGATACACCAACTGTAAAAAGTTGCATGCTGAATTTAATTAATATTAGTGCAAGTACTTTTATCTTTTTTCAAATCGCATGACCTGAGAAAACACTTGATCACCTTCCATGACTTCTTATTGACAATTTTTGAAGCTAATGGCTCACTGCATAGCAGCAGTCAGCGGAGAATAGTTGCAGGGTCGTGAGAAGATTCTGCTAATTCACTATCATGTTGATGACTTGGAACTAAGTTAAATGATTCGATCTAGTAAAGCAATTATCCAAGCGATGACCAAGACAGTGGCATAGGTGGTGGTGATGATTATGACCCGCTTTTAGTCAAAAGACTAGAAAATTAGCCAAATTGTATGCGTTTCATCTCTCAAGTGATCGTCTTGAGAACGAGAGCAGTGAAACACATGTTTGCATAAAAGTTTATTCCTTCAACACTTCGCAGACCTGTCCGCCAGATTCATCAACCATGCCAGTTATCTCAACATGCATGGTGACAAAGTGGATTTCGGACTTTAGGGATTATTCCACTATGCAGTTCTTGTCAGAAAATCCCGTTCGGTGCATCTGATGTGGGTGACACTCGTCACATGTCTATCAGTTTGCATGCGACAGTCAACTGGTAAACGCATTAAGAAATTCGTCATGAATTCTCTATTCATGAATCAAGTAATGTCTACAACTAACGCCGCTCGGAAGATAAATTCGAGGCGCGCGATACATATCACAAATTTTGATGGATGAATTCGCCAAAATCTAATGACACTACTCACTGTAGAACATTAATCGCTAAAATCTGGCTCTTATTTTCAATCATTGTTGAGGTACGTCATTTCATTAGGCGTGTTGAATTTGCACTAAAATTTCCCTGCCAAATGACAAAATTATTGAAGACAACATGACTAAATGCCGTCGATAGCATGACTAATGCAAGGGCTAAAATAGCATATCGAAGTAATGTATTCAATATGTAAAAAAGGTCTGCATTTGACTATTTGACTTCGAAAAACATTGCAATTGACTTCAAGCTATTGCAATTACTTAGTCGGTGCAATTTTGGCCGCGCAGCTATTTTTCAGGCTGAGCCGGTCCAATCAATTTCCATGTCTTACCACATATCATATTTCTCAGTTACAGGAGACTTCAAAACACTGTACATGACCAAAATCTCTATTCATTGGTTTACTTATTGTAGAGAATTTCTATCTTTTACTTATTTATGATGTTATTGATTATTTCCTCTCTTAGACATATTTATGAAACACTCGCTATCACCGACTCAGCTACTGTGATAGTCGTCAGACCAAAATTGTACTGACTGAGTTCATTTATCTTTCACGACAGCGCAAATTTAAGAATAGTTTGACCTTCATTTACAGGAATTGTAGGCTAGAGAATTCATTGTTCACTTCAATATGGCATCCGACTCCAAATTCTAATACATAGATGGTCCTTCAAATGAAGCATAAATGATAAAATTGAAGAGTTTTCGTCTCGTCTGTGGGAAAGCAAGCAAGACTACATGTCATCTCACCAATATAAGGAGCTGCGAGGAACCCCTGAGGAGACATTGACAAATTTGATGCTTTGATCTTGCTGCATTATCTGTTTGAGGAAATGCACTGTAGTATATTGGACAAATTTCCTGGATTTTGGTGCCTGAATTCAGACAAAAAATGTGTACATTAAATTTAGAAATACAAACACGAATAAATATGATAGGCACTTACGAATTACTTCTGAGAATTATGCAACTCAACCGACAGTTCAGAAAATCTATGTAGTTCTCTTTGACATCCACATAATGCAACAGCATTCTACCTCTTTGATGATCGGTGCTTCTGTAAAATGCAAACATCTGAAAGATAACGAAAACAGCTGATTTACTGACCCTGACCTACTTCTGGAAGCCGCCATCGTTTAGGTACCGTTGTCATGACAGCGCGTGTCCACGAAGTTTTATTGTTCTCAATGTCAATGACCGTTCTAGTCCTTTTATATTATATAGTGTCGGATTTCTATGCTATGAATCATCATTTGGATCGAAGATGGATAGAGGATTTTTCCATGCTGCAATGTAATGATAGTGAAAATGGGATGAAATTGGTGCGATCTGGAGTGAAAAAGAAAAAAGTGACATTTGCAACTGATTTGTCAAGTAACTCTACCAATAAAAGTGACTTTAGAAAGAAATTGGAAGAAGAGACGTTTAAATTATTATGTGAACGGAACTGCGTTGAGTGTTTTAAAAGGGAGCGGTCCCTTATCTTTTTACCATGTTGTCATTCTGTTATGTGTTCTACGTGCTATGTACCTTTGGAAACTATGTTGTGTCCCATCTGTGATCAAGAAATAATTTCAACAGTCAATGTATATAAATGATGTTGATGCAATGCTAGTCGAATTTAAGACAGTCATCTATGACCATGACACCACTGTATCATCGTCTCATTGAAAAGAGAAAGCATGATTATACAAGGCAGTGGATTCTTGTGTTGGAAAAACTATTATCATCCAGTGATTGTAGAGAGATGATACATCGTTTGAGTAATGCAATCATCATTCACGCAAACTGTGAAGATGTTGACTATATGCTATCTTATAATTTTAAACCAAATCAGTTTACGAATACACTTTCATCACTGTTACATCATGGTATTCTTTCATTACCTTGCTTGGAGTTATGTATTCTACACGTTGCTTATGGGAAGCCCTTTCCACTTAAGCACAATTGATGCAAAGGCATTAAACTTTACAAACATCGTCATACAAACAGATTGTTCATGTCTGGCTCATAACATATCAGCAAACGACACAGCTGAACTGTTTCCAATGAACTATAGTACCTCACTGAATGATACATTACAGCTACCCATACATGTATCTGCTTCTGACTATCCTACTGGTACTGTGACTGTTCTCAGTGTATTGCTTTTTACTAGTGCTGTACTCAATGTCTTCCTCCATTTCATTGCGTTTACGACGGTGATGTTTCGACGCTGCTGTCGTGTTTAAGCAAAGAACACTCTAACATCCACCTGTAAAAATGGCTAGACGTCGTTCATCTCACCGTTCACGCAGACAAAAGTGTCAATCAAATGCAAACACAAAATTGTGTCTCACGCTTCGTCGCTTATTAAAATTAAAGCCATCTCATCGATGTGAGGCAATGAAGCTGGCAAACATTGCCTTCATTCGTAAATTGTGTGCGGAAATACGAAAAGTGCGCTGTATGACATTAAATAGCAAAAAGGCCAATGCAATTGCCAGACATGGTAAAGTTCTTCGTATCTTGAGCAATCCAAAAACATCAATGCCTACAAAGCGCAAACTATTATCACAACGTGGTGGCTTCTTACCACTTTTAGCGCCTATCATCATGGTAGCTGCCGGTCCTGCTTTGGGAGGTTTAGCTGGTGCTCTCGCAAATAAAGCCATTAATTGATCAGCAAGAGTCAAATGGTGTGGTCGTAGAATTCTGTCGCTCCTGCATCCTGCTTTTGATTGCCTATAACTCTTGATTTTCCCTACGCATCATCGCGGTCTTTACATTGATCGACTCACTGTGTTCTGCTCTATCGTTTCATGTTTGCCGCGTCCTTGCTCGTCACTTTGTTCGTGCTCTACAAACAGCTCCACTTCGCTTGATTTCTCAAGTTCGCTGCATTTTGATTGGCTCAGCCATTCGCATAGATCGTTCTTTCTGCAGTCGTCACAACCAGACGTCGGTCAGCGAACATCCAGCGGTCGTCGTGCATAGCAACGTCACTGATCCGAGTATCTTGTGTGCTGTGACACTGTTGTTGAGCGAGGTTTGCAGTGCGCCTGTCGACGCTTCTAATCGAACAACAACAGAGCCTACGCTCTCGTTGACCTGTGACTCCTCTACGAGCCAGATAGTGCATAGAGCACTTTGGGGTCAATGTTGTGACAGTCTGGTGGTAAGAGGCGCTGCATAAAGATTCACTGACCCGGGTTCAAGGCCACCAGCGTTCATCATTTTTATTGACTTTTCATCGTTCTACTCATGCCTGGCACACCTGCTGTTAGAAACACTAGATCAAACTCCGCTCACAGCGTCACTCTGAGTGACATAAAGGAGCTGATCGAGAAATCCAAATCTGAAATTATCCAATCCTTCAGACGAGAGTTGGAAGGATTGAGAAATGAACTGAACGTACTGGGAAATAAAGTTGAGACACTGGAAAAAGATAACAGAACTCTTTTAGAAAGAAATGCAAGCATTGAAAATGATTTGACCCTTGTAAGAGCCAATAGCGTCACGATAACTAACAGCATCACAAATGAAATCGAAGAAAGACTTCACAGACGTGCGAATCTTGTTATCTCAGGAGTCCACGAGACGCTGGGGACACTTCAGGAGCGAAATGAAAAGGACACTGAGAATTGGCAAAATATTTGTTCAGCCCTCGATGTAGACGACACAGATTTCATTGATATACGACGTATTGGCAAAGTTCAGGGTGGTAAACCCAGATTGCTACGTGTCACATGTAAGAACGTATCTACAAAGTTCGAAGTTCTCAAAAACTCAAAACATCTCAGACGTTCGCAAGAGTATCGACAAGTTTACATAAACCCAGACCGAACCAGACTTGAACAGGAGACGAACAGACATTTGCGTGAAGAATTACGAAGAAGAAGAGATGACAAAGAGGACGTGATTATTTATCGAAATCGTATTGTCAATCGAGGCGAACAACAAAATTTTCACGTTTGATTTTACAATCTCCTTCCTTTGTTCCAGCAGTTCCAAGTTTACTTCTAATGAACGCTCAATCGCTTCGTCCTAAAATAGACGAGCTTTCAGTTTTCTCCAAGACTGCTAAACCAGATCTCATTGCAGTCTGTGAAACCTGGTTGAATGAAAACGTTTCGAGTTCTCAGATTGATTTGCCATACTATTGTTCCCCTTATAGGCATGATCGCTGTGACGGACGAAGAGGTGGTGGAGTTTGCCTTTACATCAAAGAAGACATTCGTAGCGTTAGCCTTATCACTATGCCTCCATGTCCTCGCGAAATTGAGTGTCTGTGGATAAAACTTTCCTTACAAAAAATTCTGTTCCTTCTGTTATACGTCCCACCTAATTTAGCCAGTGCAGTGTATCAGCAAGTCATTGCTTATATTCTTGATAACATTGACTACGCACTAGATCAAGTGTGCGACTCTGATGTAAAGGTAATCATCGCTGGGGACTTAAATCAACTTCCATGTGACGATCTTTGTGCAACCTTGGGATTGACTCAGGTTGTTAAAGCACCAACTCGAAAGACTGCTACTCTTGACAAGATATTCCTGGACACTAGCCTTCTTTACTCCTATAAGTCCCCCATCACGACTCCAAATTTTGGTAACGCTTTACAAATCTGAACGTTTTACTTCAACCCGAGCATGCTACACACATAAAGGAGATACGCAAAGTCGTCGACTATCGCAGAAGCAATATTGACATGTTATTCACAAGACTTGTTCAGCATCCTTGGAACCACATGTATTTATCCAACGACTCATTCCAAGATAAATGCAATTACTTCTACGATGTGTTCAACTATTATCACGATCAGATTCCTTACTCATATGTAGAAATTACAGCATCTGACAAACCGTGGGTTACTGGCAAGCTCAAACTGCTATTCAATCAGCGATTTGCAGCGTTCAGAACTAACAACTTCGACTTGTACTATTACTAAAAAATCAAAATCAAAACCGAAATTTTGCAAGCCAAAAGGAACTGGGTCGATAAGATAAAGTCGTCAAAGGGTAACTTTTGGAATGTCGCCAGCTCTATACGTAATACTAGATCGACAGGGGTGCTCTCCCGGATAATTAACGAATTTGAAACTCCGGAACAGGCGGCTGAAAACTTCAATAGATACTTTACCAGCGTGTATTCTGAAGCTCCAGACTGGACAAATATCGCTAGCTCGATTCTCGACGATGGTAGAAGTTGGTTGGTTGACATTGATATTGTACAGACGGAACAATATCTGCGATGTATCAAAACAAAGAGTCCCGGAAGCGACAACATATCTCCAACTATACTTCGCCAATGCTCACAAGCTCTTGCGGGTCCCATTTCACATCTTTGTGCTCTCTCAATTGAGAATGGCATTGTTCCAGTTCAATGGAAAGTTGGTCACGTCGTTCCAATCCCCAAACCAAAAGCCAAGCGTGTTAGCGACTTTAGACCAATCACCCTTCTTCCCATCATTTCAAAAATTCTGGAGAAGTACGTCGTGTCCTCAATCAAAGAAGACCTTCTAAAGTTGTATGGACTTAATCAATACGGATTTCGTCCACAATGTTCGAGTGTCTACGCGCACATTGAGCTCCATGATTATGTCACCAAAGAGATGGAAAAAGGCCACGTCGATGGTGTTTTGGCCATATCCTATGATATGAAGAAAGCGTTCGACAAATTAAGTCATCATGCACTGTTTCAGACTCTGGTTGACTCGTCTATACCTAGTCGATGTATCAGATGGCTGTGTAATTACTTTGAAGATCGAAGGCAGCGTGTAGTCTTGAAAAGTAAGCATCTAAGTACTGTATCAATTGTTTCGTCCGGCGTCCCACAAGGTTCGGTGCTCGGACCCTACTTGTTCGCCGCGCACATTGGTTCGATTATTGCACACCACCACAATTCGCTTGTTCTGAAATTCGCAGACGACGTTCTAGTTCTTTGTCCTTTCACCAGCTCAGACGATTGCTACGAGATGTTTCAATCGGAACTGAAACACTTGAACTCTTGGTGTTCCTCTCATGGCTTAGAGCTCAACTCAGAGAAAACTAAGGTTATAACGTTCGGCAAAAAGAATCCACCAACAGCATCTCCATTTCCGCACGGCTGTTCATCCATTCGATTTCTCGGAGTCACTATTCAGCAAAATCTTAAATGGGACGATCATATTAACGACATATGCAAGAGAGCCAGCAGCCGACTTTTCATCATACGACAGCTCAGACCACTTCTGCCAAAACACGAACTCATCCAGGTGTATCAGTGTTGTATACGCAGTCTTCTTGAATACAACAGCGAAATTTTCACTGGGCTAAATAGGAAAAATGCGAAAGAATAAATAAAAGAGCTCACAGGATGATTTGTGGCCAACAGTGTGATTGCCGCAACTTTCCGACCATCGCAAGCAGAAGATTTACAAAAGCAATGAAAACCTTCCAGAATATCAAACAAGGCGATAACTTTATCAACCATCTTTTCCCTGATACCTTGAAGTATTCTCACCATCTCATGCAATGCCAAATCAGATCTGAAAGACGCACGAATTCTTTTGTTCCCTTACTCACAAAATGGTACAACGACTCACTTTAACTTTACTCGCTGTCTTTACATGTAATAACTCTCATTTCTAAAGTACTACGTACCTTTCCCTTGTAAAGTTTGATTTCCAATTCTTGAATAAACAAATTACTACTACTACTACTAATGGATGGATACTAAGTTAAATAGTATGACTTTTCATCAAAATCAACATGGATTTCCGCTTACGCTGTAATCGCACTATGTGTATCGTAGGACCCTCTCATAGTGGGAAGACACATTTAACACTGCAATTGTTGGAGCGTCGTAATGAGATTTTTGACTGCATACCTAATCGCGTTGTTTGGTGCTATGGAATTTATCAACATAACTTACATCGTGAATTGGTTGGCAAGTAAGGGTTATTTGGTTCAACCGGGGATTATCAGCACTGCTGATATTCAACCCTATGATATTATCATTCTTGATGATTTACTTAATGAGAGTAAGAACTCACAAGAAGTAGCTGCTATGTTTACCAAGGCTGCTCATCACAAACCATGCTTTATCATTTTTATTATGCAAAATCTTTTTCCAAGTGGAAAGGAAGCACGGACTCGAAGTCTAAACACGCATTACTACATCATCTTTAAAAATCCTCGCGATAAAAGTCAAGTTGAATTCCTATCTCGACAAGTTCTTCCTCGCAAGTCAAAAGCATTGATTGAAGTATTTGAGGCTGCTACGGAAAAACCCTATAATTATTTATTTTTGGACTTTACCCAGGAGTGTCCTGAGGATTATCGCTTACGCAGTCATCTCTTTGAGAAACCCATGATCATATATAAATTGTTGTGAGCGGTTTTCAACGCATGATTGCTATTCCACAGGAAGAATATATACACGTACATCTGACTACAATGCAGAGTGTTCATCAACCTTGGGCAAATCAAATGTCACAACTTAATCAGCAATATGAACAAGAAGCTGTACAAAGTAAAAATCCATATGATCGTTTGATAAAGCAGAGTTCTAATTTTGGAAGAAATGAAACAATTGAAAGAAAAAAATTCGCAACGATCTTTCGCTTGGTTCACCCAAACCCTACCGCAATCGCGCACTGAGCTTATATCGAAGTCTCGAACCCAACTTGAAAATCACACAACGAGGTGAAGTGGTAGGTGATGATGGTGCAGTCATTAGGGACTCAAGAGTGGAAGATCTAATTAATCATGCTGTTCGTGATCGTCGTCGTCACTTTACACCTACAGGATGGGAGTTCTTTTTAAAAAGTATGAAGAAATTCAATGTCCCAAAAGCAATTCTTGGTCGTGATACCTTACAGGAAATGGAAAATGATTCTACACCTAGGAAGAGAAAGTTGCAAAGTGTAGAGAGACCTAAAAAGAGAATCAAGCAAACTTTGAAAACACCCGAGAAGTTGCCGAAGCGTATACCAAAACCTTCAACACGTCATCCATCATTAGATTTTATCACAGACTTTTAATGAAGAAGCTATGTTGCATCCCATGTTCAGAGTTGCCAAACATTCATGTGTCATTGAACTGCTTAAGTACATGTTGTAAAAGTGATTCATACAAGACGGCTCAAAAAAGTAGCAAAAGCAGGACTCAAACACAAACGCAAACCCTAGCAGAGAAAAAGACTGATACTTTGAGGCAAATAAACAATCCCTCTTAATGGACGATGGATGAACATCTGAAATCAATTTACTATAACCCAAAGCATTATGCAGGTTATGCTTCAGTGAAAAAGTTGTCACAAGCAAGTGGTTATTCACAGAAACAAGTGAAGAGATGGTTAAAAGCTCAACCTGTATATACATTGCACACACAAGCTCGAAAACGTTATCCTACTCGTTCTTATATCGTTCATGATATTGATGAACAATGGCAAGCAGATTTGGCTGATGTTTCTTTATTAGCTAAAAAGAATAAAGGCTATCGCTTTCTCCTAACTGTCATTGACTTATTTTCTCGTTATGCTTGGGTTCAACCACTCAAGACAAAGCGTGGTGAAGAAGTGGCCGAGGCTTTCCAAAATATTTTCAGTGAAGGACGCATTCCCACACGTATTCAGACTGATCAAGGGAAAGAGTTTGAAAACAGACATGTGTGTGCTTTATTTCGCAAACACAACATTGAGCTGTTTAGTGTGAAAAGTGCATACAAGGCTGCAGTGGTCGAGCGCTTTAACCGTACACTGAAACCTCGCCTATGGCGCTATTTCACTGCAAAAGTAACACAAAAGTGGACAGATGTATTACTCCATACATTGTGGATACAATCCGTGAAATCAATGCTAAACGCAGGCAACCATCACAAGGTGAACGTGACATTCAGGTTGGTTACAAAGTTCGCATTTCCAAGGTGAAAAGCGTGTTTGCGAAAGGATATCTTCCCAATTGGACGGAAGAAGTATTTACTGTCTCTGAGGTTAACAAGAAATTCAAGCCCACTACCTACAAGCTTCGCGATCATCATGGTGAAGAGATTGAAGGGAGTTTTTATCGTCATGAGATAACACCCATCACCAAAGAAGATGATGACTACATGGTTGAAAAGATACTTCGCCACCAAATGCGACAAGGGGAAAAGTGGAGCCTGGTGAAATGGGCTGGCTATCCAAATTCAATGAACAGTTGGATTCGTCATTCTGACCTTTATCATGTTAGTCAACGTTCCTAAGCAAAGTAATGAACTGTGTAAATATAAATAAATAAATATCTATGGATCAAACTGCTACGTTTTATTCTGCCCCCTCCTATGCTAGTCATGGAGCTGACTTTCCCGTTTATGCTGGATCGAGACGTCAAAAAGGGGGTAGTCTATTGGGTGCTGTCAAAGGTATGATGCTCCCCACTATTGCAATTGTGGGAAAATCAGCTTTAAAGGAAGCTGTAGGATTAGCAGCAGATGTAGCAAGTGATGCGCTTTCAGGAAGATTGCCGATTCGTGAATCGCTAAAGCGTCATGGAATACAGCGTTTGAAGAATGTCGGTAAGACTGGTATCAGGTCTGTCATCAGTCATATCAATCCACTCTCTACTTCAGGCAAACGTAAGCGAAGAGCATCTCGTATACCTCCTAGCAAACGCAGACGACGTGGACTGTTTTAAATATGGAATGTAAAACCACATCCCTTTGCTTATTTGATAGAACACCTATACAGACGGATATCATTAGAAATTATGTATCCATTCGTTATCCACATACAAGTATTGATTCTGGTTGTGTCATTGAATTTTTAATACCAGGAAATGATGCTGAGTACATCGATGTAAATGACATCAATCTACATGTTAAGTTTAAGATAGTAAATAAGGACGGTACCAACCTTGATGATAAGGACAAAGTAGCCGTGAATAACTTGGCAATAGCAGCGCTCTTCAAGGATGTATCATTGACCATTGGTGAAACTCGGGTTGAAGGTGGTCAACACAGTTATCCCTATCTCGGTTATTTTTCAACAGTCATGCAGTTCCAGCCACAAGCACAAAAGAGTCACATGGCTGTTATGGGTTGGTGTAAAGATGAAGCTGGTAAATTTGATAGTGACAAAAACAAGGGATTTGTCACTCGTGAAAAGTGGACTGCAGAAAGTAGGGTGTGTGAATTATATGGCCCCTATACTTGGACTTTTTCCGTCAATCACGCTCTTTAATCTGAAAAGTAGACATGCGAGTTCATCTCTTACCGAACGATCCTAAATTTGTATTGAATTCTTATGGAGCAAAGACTGAGTTTAAGATTGTGTTTGAAAGTGTTAGACTTTATGTGCGACGAATGACAGTGAATCCTTCGGTGATTAATGGTCACGAGATAGGTTTGAAGAAGTATGATGCTCTTTATGATGTAAATCATACTGAGATCCATAGTTTCACCATTCCTCGTGCGCAAAAGAGCTTTGTTAAAGATAGTTTGTTTCCTATACAATCACCAAAAATGATCATTGTGGGATTGATTGCAAATGATGCATACAATGGTAATATATCGAAGAATCCCCTCAACTTTGAACACTTTGGTCTAAATCAAATCGGATTGTATCGCGATGCGGATTGCATTCCTGGTACTCCTTTTTGCCCAGACTTTGTTAATGGACATTATTCTCGCTCATATCAAAATACTATGGAGACCTTTAAATACTGGAATACTGATGACACCAATGGTTTGACCTATGATGAATTTGCTAAAGGTTATACACTTTTTGCATTTGATTTGAAAGCAAACAATGAAGCAGGTGCTTCTTATCGTCCGGGCACTGCCACGAAGGGTCTTAAACTAGAATTCTTCTTTGAAAAAGATTTGACGAAAACAGTCAATGTACTCATCTATGCTGTGTTCGATTCCACCATTCGAATTAACAGACTACGTGACGTTTCCGCTTCTTATACAAGTTAATGAGTTGGTTGTCTGATGCAGAGCTAGAGAGAGTCGTTCAAGAACATGGTGATGAACGCACTGTTGCAGCATTTCGAGGTGTGTTTTCCATTAATAATATGCCCACAGTTTTACCAAAACCACCCTCATTCATTATCATGAATACTGATACAGCACACTTACCCGGCAAACGCTGGAAAGTTTTGTTTATTGATAAAAACCATTGCGGTGAAATCTTTGATTCATTGGCCTTACCAAATTGTGATTATGTCACACGTTTCATGAACCGTCATTCACGAAAATGGATTCGCAATGCTTTGGCTTATCAACATCCCTTGTCTTCAACATGTGGAGCCTATGCCCTCTACTTTGTAATGCAACGACTACATTATGACTCTTTACATGACATTTGTAAACATTTTTCACATGATACCCTTGTCAATGAAAAGCGCATTCGTAACTTTTATAAAAGCCTTCAATAAATATGTACGATTAAAATTTGTTTTCTTTATTATACTTCAATGGAAAAGTATATGATGTGATTGAATAGGGTGTATTTAGTCATCAAACATGAATAGGTAGCGATAAGAAGACATTGTACACTTGTCACATTCATGCTTATGACTGTTGGTTTGTTTAAGGTAAGTCATGATGCGAGGATGCATGCGTTCTCTATACTTGTTCCCACTTGAGGATGTAAAATGTATAACACCATATTGATCATGAGGAGCAATGAAATCTCGTCGAGTAATGGATAGACGTCCACCTAGAGGGATATAGTACATTGGATGATGCATGATATGTAAAGCATCGTGCAGGTTATCTATTTGAAAAGGTGATAAACTTATTTTAACGTGTCGATGAGTATCGTAAAAGGTAATGCGTCGAGCCTTCCATGTAACATGACACTGAGAAGAGAGCTTGGCAATCATGGTTAGTTTTAGACACATCAAAACGTTTGCTTAGTCTTCTCGTTTAAGCAAAACATTCATAAGAAATGGACGAAGTCATGTTAAGATTCATCATCCTATTATCATTTGCAATAGTGACATTAGCGGGACGAGGATTAGATGATGCAGTTCGTCTCATCAAATCACCTATTCATGCAGCAAGACCTATTGAAGATGTAATTCTTTCCGGCATAGCCGATTCTTGGCAAAATCATGCTTACAAACTACAGATTTTACGTCAGCGAATGGGTCATGCGTGGGAAATGGTGTTAACAGATTATGGCTTTAAGCGATCACCTGTAGGTGGCATCGATTTGATCAATCCTGTACGTCGCATTGCAATGGAATTAAAAAATAGCTGCCGTGTGAGCTCATCAATAAAACGTGAAATATTTCATACCCTTGCAGATTTTAAACGTAGAAGACCAAGATATCAAGTCATATTTGGTTGTATCAACTATCGCAATATGAAAGAAGGCGGTACAACCATACTTTGGGGAGTGCATTATGTGAAAGGGCAATCACTCTTAACCAAATTCCTAGGACGACAGAAAGTACCTACTGTGAATAGATTGAAAGCAGCAGTTCGTTTTGTCATGCGACATAGCGCCTAAGCAAACGACGCTTTATGTTGATACTTTAACATGGAGTTTACAGCAGTGTTTCCCAGTAATGCTCAACCTGAGCGATATGAAAATACAGCTGCTGAGTTTGAGACTGATTTAACACAGCCGATTGACTTAAATGGTGATTGGGAAGTGGCCCTGCAAGATTTGAGCTATGTGAATAATATAAGAACCATTGCAAATGAAGAGATTACATTAGGCACTGCAACGAATCAAGACTTGTACTTTCCAAAACTAGAGCGAAATGATAAAGTACATACCTACAACTTGAATGAACATGCAGCAGAGTGGAATTCTATTCCTACAGTAAACACCCGTCGGGGAAAGCGAGCTGTTGATGAGATTGTAAATGGCCCTACTTTAATTATCACTGCAGATACAGACATACCCATTGCTAAAAATGCTTCACCCTGAAATGGAAACAACCTACAAACCCATCATTCCGTCATCGTTTAGAGCAATCATACCATTATATGAAAATTCAACGCCTATTGAATGTTATGAATGATTTGGCAAAGGATCTATGGTTCTGGCAGATGGATCCAAATCTACATAAAGTTACCCTCTACATGAGACCGACTACTATTTCCCATGGATTTTATGTGAGTGGACCTCTGCAAAAGATATTGAATCTTAAATCACGTTTCTTTCTACCTATCACAAAATTTGCAGAAGTAAAAGGAGGCGGTGCCTTCCCTTTGAGAGCTCAAGTGTCCATGAAAGTATCAAAGCAGATTAAGAAATATCCAAATTGGCACAGGAAAAATTTAATATTACCCTTCTTCCCCTTGATCGCATGCATGAGCGCTTTGTGCTTTTTAAATCTGGTACTGTTGATGACTTGATCAAACAGGTAAATGAAATAAATGGATTATCTATGACCATCACTAGTACACAATAAAGCAAGGATTGATTTCCGAAATGATTATGAGCGTTCACATATTGGATTTGTTCACATCAATTATAAATTTCGCGATTTTCTCTCTTTAAAAACAGACGTCTTATGGTCATACCATGAATGGGTGAATGTGAAAATAACATCTGAACAGCAATCCGATTGTCGAATGGTCCTTTATTTCAAACGTACAGACCCTGTTTTACGTCCCAGTCTTACATGGAAGCCAAATGAAAAGTTACCGATACCTCCAAAGCATTATAGCAATGGTTATGATGTTTGTACATACTTGAACAAGGGCGTATCAAATCTATACTCATATCATTTTGACTATGATCCTAAAGAAAATACATTCTGTATCAGTGTACATGGTAAAACGGACATTCACATTTCAAAAGAGTTGACAAAGATTTTAGGATTCAAACGTGACATATTCTACGACGAGAAGTATTGTGGCTGAACATCCTTGCTCGATATGAATATCAATCACTTTTACATTTACACTAACTTTATCCATTCAACACAAGTTGGTGGTGAAATGGTTCCCCTTTTAAGATATATTCCTATTGACAGTGGCGACTTTGGCGTGACCATGCACAGGGAGTTACTGAACAAGGTATACATTCCAGTCAATGTATCACGATTATCCGATTGCAAATTTGGTATCTATGATGATAGTGGTAATCCTATTCAATTCATTGGTGGTCGTACTGTCTTAACACTTCATTTTCGTCAGATAACATCAAATCACTAATGTTGCGTGTGGCGCAGTCAATGTCTTTTCTTTCTTGATTAGGTGGCCGTTAAGGCCGTGGTCTCATAAAGACCGTTTGGGGCATTCTCTGTCTCATCAAAGGGCTTTTCACTCCTGAAAGTAAGCCTCGTTTATGAAAGGCTCACTCTCAACCGTTTGTAGAGTGAGCTGCTTGCAGCCTTCAATCATTTGTCTCTCTTCCTCTTCCTCTTTTTGTTGAAACTTTCCCTCAACTTCCTTCTTCGTAGGAGTTGAGGTAGCAAGAGGTGTGAATTTTTCCTCTGTGTCGGACATGACCATGATGGTAAAATGCAAGACACTCTTCTTTATATATGAGAATGATGCAGTGTGATTGATAAATGGCTGTCGTCCAATGAGAGAGCGTGAAGCAGGGAGAGAGAATCTATATAAGTGCGGTGCAATGACCATTTCCTCATAATATCATTAAAATGGATACACCACCGAACGCCTATGCCTTACTCATGCCCAATGCCCCACGCAAGAGGCAAGTAAAAAATATTTACAATGGTGAGGTCGAACCGCTACAGTTGGAGGAGGAGGAAACCATCATCATCTCCGACGATGAAACCATCATCTCCGACGATGAAACTATCACCATCTCCGATGATGAGACGGAGAAGTCAGAGGTGCAGTATGGTGACTGCGAAATTCTGCGAGGTGCATTCCTCAGTGTGTCAGCAAAAGACATGGTAAATGAGAATGATGTCAACATTTTACGAGGTTGGCAAGAGCTCTTCTCCCCAAATAGTCAACCTCGCAATGAAGAGGAGTTTGATTATGTTGATGTTATGTTTCGCCTTGTGGTGAAACGTATTGCCGATTTGGAATAAATGTATATCATGACAGTGTTGTTTTTCCTTCATATAAACTGCATGGCTTCGAAAGGATCATCGAGTAAGCATAGTATCGATTGGGAGCTATTTTTAGAATAAGAGATCCTATCATCTAGACACTAGACATATTTACTGGAAATCATTCAACATATGAAAAACTGATTTTAGGGGAATCAATTGAAGCAACGTTATCTGAGAATGAGCCATAAGTTCTGCTTGTCACTCTTATACCACACGTAGACAAAATCATTTTCTACATTCTCTAATGACATGATCCCTTTTGATAGAAAAGTAGATCGATAATAAATGCGTTAACTAACCCCATATCTAAATTCCTCCATTTATTTCCATTTCAAGATAAATACATTGCAAAACAAAGACATGTAGCATGTAGGTTTATTTTTCACTCAAAGTTGAGAGGGATCACTTTTAAATTTGGATAGATTGTAAAATGTTTTGGGCGCTTGGGAGCGTCGGGCACTTTCCTCACACGCGTCGTTTTTGGCGTAAATTCACCATCAGTCCACACAACTTTTTCAATGACGACTTTCTTGCGGGACTCCTCCTCTGGCTCAAACTTGTCTTCATCCCACTCGACAATGACTTCAAATAGTTTGTTAAAGATCTCTAAGGCGGGAGATGTACCTTCCATCATGAGATAGATGAGAATAAGAAGTGCTCCAATCGTTTCACTTATATAGTTATTTAACAATGAATTCCTCAACAACCAATCAGAATGATTCTAATTCAGATGAAGATTTCTTTTTTCACTTTATCAACCTGTGTTGCAGTATAAATTTTTGTAAAACATGATACACTCTCTGACTAGACTTGCGAATACAACTTCGATGATCAAACTTTACTTTCTCAAACGGGTGTCGCGGTAATACTATTTGACTACACTAACTTTGCAAACCATGATACACTTTCTGACTAGACCTATGAATACAACTTCAATGATCAAACTTTACTTTCTCAAACGGGTGTCGCGGTAATATTATTTGACTACACTAACTTTGCTTCTACAAACCATGATACACTTTCTGACGACACTCACGAATGAACGTCATGATCAAACTTTTCTATCTATACATCAACCTGTGCTGCAGTAAAACTATTGTACGACACTGACAAGAGCTTGTTCACTAGCGAAGAGAGAAGTCTGTGGTGTGTTGCGTGTGGCGCAAGGCTGGTCTCCCATTTCATTCCATTCATCATTTTTCTTCCCCTCTGCATTCCA
The DNA here is from genome assembly GCA_907163375.1 of Prostheceraeus crozeri. NCBI lineage: Eukaryota > Metazoa > Platyhelminthes > Polycladida > Euryleptidae > Prostheceraeus > Prostheceraeus crozeri. The sequence continues at coordinate 37,405 of CAJQUW010008689.1, forward strand.
TATCCGAAGATATGTGGCGGGCTTGGGACCGCTTTAGCTGCATTAGAAGGTAGCCCTTAAAAGAGCCCATGGGTCGTTCTCGGGACTGCTGCTTGCTTCCTCACAAGTCGGGGATATCAACTGAAATAAAAAGAAAATTCATTAGAGAACATAATGTTATTTGATTTCCTATAACTTACCTATTTCATGCTTGCCTCTGAGTATGATCTCATCTATTGCACCTTGACTTTTTACAATGAGATGATTACATAAAATTCCTCTACTCGGATTCTCATAACAGCGTATAGGTGCAGATGGATTGCACCCAAACAAAATTGGCGCTTGAATGATGTGGGCTGGTGAGCGAGTAGGCACATGTAACTCGTAAGTATACCGCCCATGGTTCATGGTCTTCTCCCCTCTCAACTTTTGACTCTCAATTTTTAAATTCCCAATTTCCTCTTCCTTCGCCTTTCTATCCTCCATAACCAGATGCAACTCTTTCTGCAACCTCTCAACCTCTACTTTATTGATCCTTCTCGCCTCATTCGCTTGATCTTTCTTCCACGTAACTTTTTCAATGCTTTTCTGCAAGGTGATGTTTAGTTCTCTAGTTCGAGACAGCTGTTCCATCTCATCCCGTAGTGATTTATTCTGTTTCTCACTATCTTCAAACATAGCGTTATATAATGCCGCCTGCCCCTTCGCTTCTTCAAGGGCCCTATCCTTCGAAGGATGAAAGGCCTCACTTTTACTTAAGCGACGCTGTTTCAGTTTACTGCAGGTTGTCATGATTCGCTTGTTGGTTGATGTCAAAGGAGCTCTCCGCTTTCGAGTGGCATCTAAATCTATGCAATGATCCTCATCCTCATCTAATGTCATGGCTAAATCAGCCTTAAGGCGCTCTACTTCTTTTACATGTTTTTCCTCATCACAGTTTGCCATCAGTTGCCCTTCAACCTGTTCATCTCTTTCACACACCTCCTTTCCAATCTCCATCTCCTTCCTATTCTTTTCATTTTCTTTGTTTTCATTCACTGTCTTCAGTAGGTTTTCCACAGCCCTTGTCGCTTCATCAGCCTCCTTGTCGTCACTCAAAAGCAAATCTTTGTGAGCATTACTGTTCATGGAAACATATTCAGAGGTCTTTGCATTTGCAATCATGGCGAATACATGTTCATCAATTTTATTCTCATTTACGCATGCCTTATGCTCCATCAGCCACTCTCTATTCTTCTCACTGGTTTTTATCATTCGACAGCGATAGCAAATAATAAGTACCTTGCCTAAGTGGTGATTGTCATCATTAAAAAATTTCTCTCTATGCGCATGCATATTGTGTGAGCGCAAGATTTTACCACAACTGCACTGACTTGTCTTGAAAATGGTGATGTCGGTCATCTGCAAGGAGATAAAGTAGTTTGTGAGATTGAGAAAATAATAATCATCCCAAAGGAATAATATCATCTACATGAGAGGCCTAGCTTGCAACGTTTGATATCAAACGTTGTCATTTCACTCACTGTTCGTTAGGAAATAGAAGCGAAGTCTAGAGAGACCTAACTTGCAACGTTTGATAGCAAACCTTGTCAGAGCACTCACCGTTCGTCTTGCAACTTGAAACAGAAGTGAAGACTAGAGAAAAGTCGCGGTTTATATACCCAGCGAGCACAAAGCCATGATTCAGACCTTCCATATTTGGTCATGCTTTTGACTTGACAACAGCAGTTTTACCATGTATGGGCATCGGCAGTCACCGTGCTTTCCGTTACCAACTCCCAACACAAAGACGGATTCCCCTATGACGTGAAAAGGTTTGACGTCAATGCCTGCAGTAACCATCTCATTTTTACCAAGTTACAATGACAAACGATAGACGTTGCCAACCCTGAGTTACTGAGGCTAGACGAAGAAGGCCTGATAGCAAGCCAGCAACCGTTTGGGTGTTAAGCTCTTGAATCCGTTACAGGCATTACTTAGAGGGAATCTTATCCCAGCTCCAAGGCCTCGACCCACAAATCCAACCTCGAGCGGACAGAGCGTGCGTCATGTCACTGTGTTGGTATCCGGGCCCCGATTTTGGCAAAAAAAGTCGGTGGAGTTATTTACAAGAGGAAACAACCCAAGTCGTTGCTTTGATCAGCTTGATAGCAAGCCGTAGAGAGCTTGATTCACCAGCGTTTTGCAATGGAGATGTTTAGAGGCCACTCATGACAAGATAGCTAAGACTCAACCGATTGGCGTTCAAAGTGCTAAGTTGAGAACTGTGTCAAATGCCCAACATGAGACATGAGTTGCCCCAGCGGTTTCGGTCTAAAATATGACACACTCCCTTGCCACACTTATCACTACGGCATCATCCGCCGTCCCGGCCGAAGGATCACCCTATCAGTGGAATATCACAGCAAAACTCTCCGTGTCTTGCTCGCTTTCAGTGAAAAGCCGCTTATACCATGAGAAGACTGGCTCAGACATCATTAAAAATGCTTTCATTGACTTCAGCAAGGTCGAAAACCCCAGAAAACCTCCAAAACTAGTGAATTTAAATTTTTCAACTTTTTAGCACTACTTATGAAATTTTATAAGTAGTCTATCACTTAGGGAAGGTCAATAGCGACCGAACCTTTTTTGAATCAAGTCAAACGGACTTGTAGAAGCAAAGTTACAAGCCTTTAAAGTTTTGGAGTCTTTTATGGCCTGGAGATGAAGGCCATCTCCTGACGAACCTCTAAGTCTGACGCCTTAGCTGACTTCAGCAATGAAATTTTCTAAGTCGGTTTCTTACAGAAACCCGGAATTTGGATGTCCGAAGCTATCATCGGAGCTCAGAGAGACGACTTACCTTTGACAATCGCTCTCCTCTAAATGAAAAGTCTCTGTCGGTTCCCGCTTATATAGTGTGTGGCGATCAGCTGATGACGTAATACCCATCATCCAGAAACTTAAAACCCGTCTATCTCCGGTTCTAGTGCTCCGATGCAGCTGGAAATTCACCATGGCCATGTAGAATTTGACGCTGAATCCGAATCTGCCCTCCATTTTCCCATCCGATGCTTCGTTTTGGCTCTACAGCCCACAGCCATCGCAAAAATTCTAACTCGTTTTTCGAAAAAATGATGAAAAATTTCTTCTCTCCGATGGCTCTCAAATTTACCATGCCGATGCAGAATTTGACGCTGATTCCAAATCTGGTCTCTGTTTTCCCGTCCAAGGCTTGCTTCACCCGCTAAAGCGATTTTCATAAATATTCTAACTCTGTCGTTTTTTCGCCAATGTCCAAAATGTTTTTAATAACGTCTCACCTCTAAACGAAGGCAGGTAGGAACAAGCCATGTTTTCCACTGAATTTGTCTCACTCCCAGCTTTCAAACGAGCTATTGCACGACTTTCTACGATCTCTACAACCAAAGTTGGAAGATCGTTGCCGAGGGGGAGGAGTCAGAACTTTTTCTCTCCGATTTTGCTGGAAACATCCTTCCCAACCCAAAATTGACCAAAACGTCCGAATTTGCACTCCATTTTCCCATCCGAGGTCTCCTTCTGCCCGAAAAATGGACTTTCTCATCCCAAAACATCCAAAACCTGACTTTTTCAACTCTGACGTTTTCCTGCCATTTTCCTCCCTAAACCCAAAAAAATGAGACCAAACTGAGATTTCCACTGCATTTTTCTCACTCTTAGCTTTCAAATGAGCTATCACACGACTTTCTACGATGTCTACAACCAAAGTTGGAAGATCGCTGCCGAGGGGGGGTCAGAACTTTTTCTCTCCGATTGAGTTGGGAAGAAGTTCCTAGACCCAACATTGACTAAAACGTCCGAATTTGCACTCCGTTTTCCCATACGAGGTCTCCTTCTGCCCGAAAAACGACTTTTCTCATCCCAAAACCTCCAGCACCTGCCTTTTCCAACTCTGACGTTTTCAGAGATTCCACCCTTTACTTCACAGTTCCTCCTTCCTTCCAGAGGGGGGACCGGTTTCCTCCTCACGGACCCATTCCTCCCAACACATCCTTGGCGCTCTCCCTCACCTTCCTTCCAGGGGGGCTGAGTCAGCATGATGACTCATCATTTCACATTTTGTCCTCGTTTTTGGCACGGGGTTACTACTAAACGGTCTGTAAGTTCAGTGCAACTATCCACATGAAAGCCGCACAAGAAAAAATTGATTTTGCTACAATTATTGATCATGCTACATGTACATACATGCACATGTGTCACCCAAACATACATGGCTTTCAAAAACCGTGCGTGTGCTCCACAAATGGTAGTCGCGTACAAATGCCAATCGAGTATGCGAAATATTAGTGAAGTAGCATACAAATGAAAGTCAGCACGAATATTTAAAAAAAATGTTGGCCTGTCAAAATCTTGCGGTTGGGTTCCTCCATTCGTAGTCAATGTCTAATTAATATAGCCTCTTTCTAGGTTCATTGAGGCGTGGTTTATTACGATGAGAAACATGCTCAGCAGGGTATAGAATGCTATGTGACTTAGCATAGACTCGCGCAGGTGATGACCATTTTGCGCTTATATACCAGAAGATATTCATTACGAAAGGAGCATGGTTGGATAATTCGAATGTGAATTTTTGTTTTTTGTGCCATCTGTATTGGTCATTTAGTTGTTAACTAATAGTTTTGCAAATTCTAGGCCTAAAGAGGATCCCTCACCCTTAGATGCACCTCCCAATGGTCGGAGTGAGTCCTTTTCACATAATCGATTCAAATAATGTCCGTGGGCCATTTTAGATATGAGAAGCGGTGGCGGTCCACCCAATATGTCCCCGCGAGCCACGCGTTGCCCACCTCCGCCTTAAAGGATATCGAAGGACATTTTTGTCTGCTTGAACAAATGCGGGTTAATTGTAGCTTCGATAGAAGTGAATTTTACTTTAATAAGACTCAGCATTGTCAATAAGAATAATATATTGTCATAATATATAAGTAATATTGTATGTATACTGTGTATATATATATATTGGAATAAGAATAATGAATTTGCATGCATTACATGTGCGTTCATGATCAATCAATGATTCAGTCATTGGAATCATAATCAGTCAAGGGAATCCTCCTTTCTACTGTTCCTAAAGCATTCTTGAAAATTAGAATATATTACCTCAAGTGAGTATTTTGGCAAATAGCATGAAAAGCCAAGGAAAACTACTTGCATCCGTTATATTTCTCGCTCGTGATGAGCGCGATGAGATTTTATCATGCATGGTATATTGGATAAGGCTCTCTGGCTTCAAATTGATTTCTGCACTTGAATCTCTTGTCATTTTTGCAGAACTGGAATTGCATACCAAATTCTCATCTTTAAGATTGGTCAGATATTCATATTTCAGCTGTGGAGGTCCTGAGCACGAAGGAGGCCTTTTTGATATGAAATCTACATGTATGCGGATACCCGTGATATTTGCAAAGTTGAAGAGCCATTTCAACTTGCAATCACAAAACCATGGATTCTTATAAAGCCCCAAATATTTTAGCTTCGTCTTTTCGAAACTTTTTTTCATGCCTTGAGGAAGTGATTGAAGAGAATTTGAAATTAAATTAAGTTCAATGAGAGAATTTAATCCTTCGAATGAGCGACCATTGAGTAGAAGACCACCAACTGCATGGTTGAGATAAAGTTTTTGAAGGTTTTTCAATCCGTTGAAGAAGAAGTTTGGAATTTCACCGAGAGGATTCCTGGATATGTAGAGACCCCTTAATTGAGGCATCGTTTGTAATGTATTCATCTTCAAACCTTCTCCTATTCTCAATTTATTGGTACCCAAAATCAACCATGTCAAATTCTTTATAGGAATGAAAGCATCTACAGAAATCCATCGAAGGCTGTTGTTCCGAATTTCTAAGAATTTGAGTCCAGTCCATGTGGTAAAAGAGTGTCTATCCAGCTGTTCGATCTCGTTACAGGAAACATCCAAGTGAAATACTGTTTTGGTTATCGTCCTCTTGGGAACAGTTGTCAAGCTTCTTCTTACACACACCGCCCATGTGTCAAGATGTCTGCAAACTGTACCTCCGCTGACGTGAGAAACCACTGATTGAAAAAAGAAAATAATACCGATGAAAAGATTGATAGGATGCATTCTGATGAGCCTTCAAATCTCCCCGTTATTCTGCAAAAGAAAGAGAACGAATATCAATGAAGTTTACAACATAGAGTAAGTATATTTAGTAAGAGTAAGTTAGAGTAAGTACTCTATGGTTTACAACATCACAAGGCTACTGTAATTGAAAGATGCCAAAGACATTGATTGCAAAGAGCAAGCTACTCTATTTAGCACGGAGTTGACAATAGTAGTAAGTAAACGGCGAACACCCGAGCGGCGCCCCCCCTCTGGAACGTTAGCCAGAGGTTGCGCTCTCCAAGGTGTCGTGGTGTGCCGGCCAGGCTGGCGTGGTGTGCCGGCCAGGCTGCGCGGCCGCTCCCATCGTGTTTCTCGTCAAACGTTGGGTGAACACCCGAACGGCGCCCCCCTCTGGAACGTTAGCCAGAGGTTGCGCTCTCCAAGGTGTCGTGGTGTGCCGGCCAGGCTGCGCGGCCGCTCCCATCGTGTTTCTCGTCAAACGTTGGGTGAACACCCGACCGGCGCCCCCCCTCCCCTCGATAAAACGACAGAGTGTTGTGGTGGACTTGGGCGACCACCAGGTTTTGACTTGGTGCTATAGTGTGTTAGGATTTTCGTGAAATCTGATAAATTTTGTGTTGAAAATGGGATGTTTCGAGTGGAAGCAGTGCTCGGAGGACTTTGCAAATGTGATTTTTGGACTCAGCGTGAAATTCTGCATCTGTGGTGTGATTTCCAGCTCAATCGGCGAGAAAAAATGTTCAACTTCGGAAAAACGACAGAGTTAGAATGTGGGTTGGTTTTGGGCTGTAGAGTCAAAACGAAGCAGCGGATGGGAAAACGGAGGCCAGATTCGGATTCAGCGTCAAATTCTGCATCTGTATGGTGAATTTGAAAGCAATCGGAGAGAAAAAAGTTTCGCTGACGTCCCCCCCGGCACCGATCTTCCAATTTTGGTTCTAATGATCGTAGAAAGTCGTGCAATAGCTCGTTTGAAAGCTAAGAGTGAGACAAATTCAGTGAAAGAAACGGCTTGTTCATATCTGTCTTCGTTTAGATGTGAGACGCCATTTAAGATTTGGGAGATTGGCGAAAAAACGACAGAGTTAGAATTTTGGACGTTTTGGGCTGTAGCGCCAAAACGAAGCATCGGAGAGCAAAACGGATTTCAGATTTGGAATCAGCGTGAAATTCTCCGTCGACATGGTGAGTTTCAAGTCAATCGGCGAGAGAGAATTTTTCTTCATTATTCCGAAAAACGACAGTTAGAATTTTTGCGATGGCTGTGGGCTGTAGAGCCAAAACGAAGCATCGGATGGGAAAATGGAGGCCAGATTCGGATTCAGCGTCCAATTCTACATGGAAATGGTGTATTTCCAGCTCAATCGGAGAGAAAAAATTTTCGCTGACGTCCGCCCCCCGGCACCGATCTTCCAATTTTGGTTCTAGCGATCGTAGAAAGTCGTGGAATAGCTCGTTTGAAAGCTAAGAGTGAGACAAATTCAGTGAAAGAAACGGCTTGTTCATATCTGTCTTCGTTTAGATGTGAGACGCCATTTAAGATTTGGGAGATTGGCGAAAAAACGACAGAGTTAGAATTTTGGACGTTTTGGGCTGTAGCGCCAAAACGATGCATCGGAGAGCAAAACGGATTTCAGATTTGGAATCAGCGTCAAATTCTCCATCAACATGGTGAGTTTCAAGTCAATCGGAGAGAAAAAATTTTCAACATTTTTCGAAAAAACGACAGAGTTAGCGGCGAATTTGGGTGGGTTTTGGGCTGTAGAGTCAAAACGAAGCATCGGATGGGAAAATGGAGGCCAGATTCTGAATCAGCGTACAATTCTGCATCTGTATGGTGAATTTGAAAGCAATCGGAGAAAAAAAATTTTCGCTGACGTCCCCCCCCCCGGCACCGATCTCCCAATTTTGGTTCTAGTCATTGTAGAAATTCGTGCAATAGCTCGTTCGAAAGCTAAGAATAAGACAAATTCAGTGAAAGAAACGGCTTGTTCATATCTGTCTTCGTTTACATGTGAGACGCCATTTAGGATTTTGGGAGATTGACGAAAAAACGACAGACTTGGAATTTCAGAAGAGACGGCTCCAGCGGGCGAACGAAGGCTCGGATTGGTAAACGGAGGCCAGATTTGGAATCAGCTTGATGTTATTGTCCAATGAGGATCATCATCCAATGAGAATCAAGCATTTCTATATAAATAGCGAGCCTTCCACAGTGAGAATCATTCCATCGCTGAATCGCACGAGTGACGGACGCACATTTTCTCTCTCTCTCTCTCTCTATTCTATTATCCAACTAAAATGGTAAGTCGCTACTTTCCTCCCTCTCCTCCCTTGAACGTAAACTTAATACAATCTTTTTCATTTTCAGGCATCTACTCCACCTGCTGCACTAGTAGGACAAAATGGCGGTCAAACGTTACAAGGTTCGCTACGATCAGATCATCTACAACTGAGGCCAGTGGAAGAAACAACCAAGGTACATAATCCTACACCGCTACAGCGTAAATTTAAACAAGTCTTGCGTTATGACGATCATAGCGTAGTACTCCAAACGGGAATGCTCCCTTCCACGGATGTCAAGATAATGCACAATCAGTATGGGGACTACATACTGATCCCCGTGAGTCCGTACATTCGCCACCAACTTGATATTATTGAGGAGTACGTGACATTAAATATGGACATTCCTACTCCTCTTGCTCAAGAGTGGAAGGCGAGAGATGACAAGGATACTCCCTATAGAAAGATTTGGGATGGTAATCAAATTTGCCTACCGGTATCACATTAGTGCACTTACTATAAGAAGGAGGGAGATCATTCAACACCCATCACATGCGACGAGCTCGGAGAAGGTACTTGGGATATCCTTTTCAAAGTGAATGGGCTATATTATGGTCGACACAAGGATAATAAAATAGCCTCTCTCTCCATGCATATGGAATCCATCCTATATATTCCAAAACCACCCAACGTGGATGACATAATTGATCAAATCCTTAACAGCAGTGGTACGAAGCGCAAGTGGGAGAAGAATGCTGCCTCAAAACGCAAATCAAAGAAGGAGAATTACTAGTCCTTTCCTAACTCTACCCTGTGACAATTCGCTTATGTGCTTTGAGTGTCGTAGACGTGGTCTTATTAGATACATTTTACTTCTTCGTTGCCATCATATCATTTGTGTATTTTGTCGTGAAAAGCATCGATGTAATTCTTCATTTTGTAATATGTTATAGAACGTTTCCTTGGATGTGTAAATTTCCGTTTTAGGCTTCTATCATCATTTTTATGGATTGTGAGGGTGAACCTGTACAGGAGCTCAGTGCTATTGCTATGAACAATTGGACATATCAGATTTTTAGTGTCTATCATCAACATGCCAACTGCGATCCCAATGTTGATCAATGGGCGAGAAAACACATTCATGGACTTAATCTGAAACATTTGCAAGACTATGGCTTTTCTTGTGACAGTGCTCTTCTTCTTGACTTTAAACGATGGTTAGGTGCTTTCAATGTTATACGCATCTTTTGTAATAATCCTGGTAAGGAGAGGAAAGTATTTCCCAATCTAATCATTGATGACATTTTGCTCCCGCCTTGGGATAGTAGAGTGAATCAACATTATCATGAAGTCACGAAGCGTTTTAAGGATTTGTCTGTTCCTATTTTGTCTGTTCGTTGTAGTAGCTACGTTCATAACCAATGCTTCTTTCCTCCTTACCTCAACACTGCCAAAGTCCTGTATGGTTATCATTGCTCGCTGTATGATAGTTACCAGCTGTATCTATTTTATCTGTTTCAAACCATTGATTTATAATGCATGCTTGTTACAGTTATTCAATAAATGTTACTATGAGAAGAGTTGTTGTTTTCATGCAATGGATGGGTTAGATAAAGGGCGATCATGTCTTTCTCAAACGACTGCGGAACATTACATTTTCATAGGCAAAGTTTAAAAGGAGCTGTTCAAGATTATGTGATAAATTTTCATAAAGATGAGACCGACATCGAAGCAGTGGTCGATGATGCTAGCACTCTATTTCTAGAGTTAATGAATACATTCTCTGATAGCATTATCATGGCGCGATTAGTTGCGAAAATTAAGTTTAGTCATTTTGGAAAGGAAGAGGTGGAAAGTCTCTCTTTCCATTTTGCTTCTTATTCAATGGAAGTGGTAGATCACCCCCAAGAATTTTTTAAAAGACATGATAAAAATTGCTGAACGTCTTAACGCATTTAACCATCATGGCAGCAGTCTAGTGATTAAGCGATTTCAGATAATCACATTCAACTTTCTATAGAGAAAAATTGAAAATGCAGTGGTACTTGATTGTAGCACAACTGGTTTAGCTATGTCTGCTCACTCTCGAAGTATATTCCTTCTGTACATGCATCTATTAGTTAGAAAAGGCTAGCAAATTCATATCTTCAAAAAGACTTGCTATAGACATCAGTAACGGTGAAAATATGTGTTGCGATGTATGTAAGCGAAAGGATGGAAATGAAAAGTGCATCTTCAAGAGATGTAAGCATGCTTTTTGTCAACGCTGTTTCATACGTAATTGCATTCAACTTTGCAAATGTAACCACTGTGATATTGCTCATTTCGAGTGTCACTTATGTCGCAATAGTTAGTACCTATGCAAATGTGGTAAAGATAGGTTTTAGCAAAGACTAACACGGAAAATGGCGAAACGTAAAATGACGAAACGTAAAAGTCAAAAGTCTTCAAAGTTTTCTTCAGCCATTCAAGCTCTCCGACGAATGAAAGCAAATCAGCGATACAATGCTATACGACATGCTAACGATAAATTCATTCGTGAAATTATTTCTCATGTGAGAAAGTTGAGGACGAAGAAATTAGCACCAAAACAACAAAGGTTACTTAAGCGATATGTTACGAAATTGCGTTTCATCTCCAATCCTAAAGTCGCCCTTCAAAGAAAGAGGAAAACTCTAACACAAAAGGGCGGTTTCCTTTCAGCAATACTTCCAATGATAGCTCCTGCCGTGGGCAACCTATTGGGAAATATCTTTGGCTCTAAGCGTTAATTATGCAAATGTTGAGTCTCAAAGTAATAAAATGGATTTCAGACTTCAATGTGATAAAGTTCTGACTGTATCAGGTCCATCTCATGCAGGTAAAACTGTTTTCACGCTGAATTTATTGGATAAAAGAAGGGAGTTTTTTAAGGAACCTATCAATCGAGTGACTTGGTGTTATGGTATTTATCAACCGTCGCTGTTTCAGGAATTGCAAAGTCGCAACTTTATTCGACATGAAGGAATTATTCCAGTAGATAAACTTCAGTCTAATGATGTTGTTGTATTGGATGATCTATTAAAAGAAAGTAAGAATTTCAAAGATGTTACAGATATGTTCACTCGTGCAGCACATCATAAAAGGTGCTTTATTTATCATCTATATCACACAAAATTTGTTTCCTGATGGAAAAGAAGCTCGTACACGAAACCTGAATACACACTATTATGCTATTTTCAAGAATCCGCGAGATAAAAGTCAATTTGAAATTTTAGCGCGACAAGTTGCACCCAGAGGATCAAAAGCCTTAATTGAAATTTTTCAAGCAGCTACTGAAAAACCACACGGTTACTTATTCATTGATTTTACGCAAGAGTGTCCGGAAGAATTTAGATTTCGAAGTGATATTTTGAAAACTCCCATGATTATCTACAAACTATGAGTTCTTATTCTCGCATGATTGTTATTCCTCAGGATGAATATGTACAATTGACTGCCATGCAGCAAGTAAAGCAACCTCTTGCAAATCAAATGTATAGGAAAGAAATAGATTATCAGCAAAATGTTCACATCAAAGATTCACATCGTGCTGTATTATTACAATCGGAAACTGTTGAGCAATTGAAAAACTTGAAGAATAAGATGCGTGACTCTGTATCGACTGCTACACCTTTAGCATCTCGCGCACATGCCATATCTCTTTTCAATAGTATTGAACCCCATCTCAATGTAAATGATAGAGGAGAAATCATTACAGATGAAAATGAAGTGATTGATGCTTCACGTTATGAAGACTTGATTCAGTATGCGACACGTAGAAAGCGCCGTCAGGGCTATGTTCCACCTGGTTGGTCATACTTTCTTAAACTATTGAAAAAGCATAATGTGCCAAAATTTGCTTTAAATAATGAGACATTGAAAGAACTTGATTCAACAGTGGCTACTGCTCCAATGCTTCAGGCGATGAAAATGCCAACAAATTGGTTTAAGACGTCACCTGCTACATCCCCTCCCACACTCACTAAGCAAACAAGAGGAAGAACTCGACGGAGATCTACGCCACCACTAAAACTAGTAAAAGGAAAACGTAAAACAGCTCCTCCCAAGAAATACATGTTCTCAGACTATTAATATGAAGCAGATGTGTTGCTTGCCATGTAATGAGCCGCCAGAGGTGAATGTCGTTGTCACTTGCACTTGCTGCGCCAGCTCTCACAATGAAACCCCTAAGCAATGTGAACACGATCGCAAAACCGCTAAAGCTAAATGCTGCAGTTGTTGTAAATGTAGAAAGGCAAGAAAGCAAAAAGATGAGAAGGAGGAAAAAGAGTCAGTCGTCATCGACTGAGCGTTTGAAGTCAATCTATTATGATGTAAAACATCCGGCAGGATTTGTTTGCATCGATCAAGAAATTATCAAAAGCGAGTGGCCTTCCACAATCACAAGTGAAACGATGGTTAAAGGGTCAGGCTACCTATACACTCCACAAACAAGCGAAAAAGAAGTACCGCACCCGCCATTATATTGTTCATGACATTGATGAACAGTGGCAAGCAGATTTGTGTGATGTCGCCTCCATTTCAAAACATAACTCGGGCAATAATTTTATTTTAACCGTCATTGATACTTTCTCGCGTTATGCGTGGGCTCAACCTTTAAAAACTAAAGAAGGGAAAGGAGTAGCAAAAGCATTCCAAACTATTTTCCGAGGTCGCATTCCAAAAAGAATTCAGAGTGATCAAGGAAGAGTTTGAAAATCAGCATGTGACAAGATTATTTGAGAGGCATGACATTGAGTTGTTTAGTGTAAAGAGTGCTTATAAAGCTGCACTCGTTGAACGTTTTAATCGCACATTAAAAAATCGCTTGTGGCGACATTTTACTGCCAACTTGACACAAAATTGGACAAAAGTTCTACAAGATACACTCCATGCCTACAATCACTGTATCCATCGTTCTATTGGACTCAGATCAGTAGATGTAAATGCTGACAATGTAGATAAAGTGCGCGAATCATTCCAACGTAAACGCACTCATGTGAAAAGTGATGTAAAAATTGGTGATAAAGTTCGTATCTCAAAAGTGAAGAGTGTTTTTGCTAAAGGGTACCTTCCGAATTGGACAGAGGAGGTATTTACAATATCAAGGATTGATCAAAAAGACTCTCCCACCACCTACAAGTTGAAAGATTACGATAATGAAGAAATTGAGGGTAGCTTTTACCGCGATGAGATTGAGGTAGTCACTGAAAGTGAAACATATTTGGTAGAGAAAATCATTCGATGTAAAAAACGACAAGGTGAAGAATGGTGTCTTGTTAAATGGACTGGTTATCCTTCAAGTATGAACTCTTGGATGCGTCGTGCCGACATCTTTCATCTAAGTGATCGACAGTGATTCATGCAAAGTTGTAACTAACAATGTTTAGGGTATGAGCTATGAATCCAACTGCCTCATTTTATTCACGACCCTCCTATGTAAGTGGTGGAGGACAAATTTACAGCAGCGCTCGCCGCCTACGTGGAGGTAGCATACTTGGTGCACTGAAATCTGTTGTAGCACCTCTCATATCCAATGTCGGTAGATCTTTAAAACGAAATGTTTTAAGTAATGCAGTTGGCTTTGCTGGTGATGTTGCTAGTGAACCTTCCAGAGGTAGAAGTTTTAAGAGCAGTTTGTTGAATCGTGGGAAGGAACGCGGTTTAAAAACATTGAAGCAGACATTTGCTGGTGTTGCTCAAGGAAAGAAATCGCCTAAACGAATGAGAAAAGGAAGGAGGAAACATCGCGGAGCTGGTAAGGTGCGATCTTCAGTCAAAAGGCATTCACGCAAACGTCGCAGAGGCTCTAATCATTCATCAGGCGCTAAACGACGACGCTGCTATAACTTCTAATCATGGAGTGTAAAACTTCCGGTTTTTGTTTGTTTGATCAACAAGCCATACAGACAGATATTTTTAGTTCAAGTATGTAGATTATCATCCTCGAACAGCTGAGAATGCTGGCCCAATTGAATTTGTTATTCCTGGTGGTAGTGATGACTACATAGATTTGAGTTATGCGATGGTTGATTTGAGGTTTAGAATTCAGCAAGCAGATGGAACTGCTATTGACGATACACATAAAGTTGAACTGAACAATTTACCATTGACTACATTACTTCGCGATGTTTCTCTAACGATTGGAGAGCAGCAGGTGGAAGGTGGTGAAAGCGATTATCCCTATAAATCATATTTCAATCATGTATCACAGTTTCATCCAGCAGCACAAAAAAGTCATATGGAAGCCATGGGATGGTACAGAGATGAAGCAGGAAAGTTTGATGTTGAAACAAACAGTGGCTTTGTAAAGCGATCTGCTATAATTAAAGATAGTAAAGTATGTCAGCTATATGGTCCGCTGAATTTAGACTTCTTTAGACAGTCAAAGTTTTTACTCTGTAATACCAGCATGCGACTCAAGCTGACATTGAATAAGCCTGAATTTGCGCTGAATGCATTTGCTAAAGTTGACAATTTTAGAATTCATGTGGAAGATATTGCACTTTACATTCGTCGAGTAGTACCGAATCCAAGTGTAATTAGAGGACATGCTGAAGGTCTTAACCGCCAAAATGCCATTTACCCCGTTCAGCATACAAAGCTTCTCACCTTTACAATTCCGAAAGATCAAAAGAGTTTCATGAAAGATGGCCTCTTTCCATCGGAAGCACCGAAGCTCCTCATGGTGGCAATGGTTGAAAATGATGCATTTAATGGTAATATAAAGAAGAATCCTTTCAATTTTAAACACAATCAGTTAAGTGAAATTGCTTTACGTGTAAATGGTGTGAGTCATCCTGGTCCACCCTACAAACAAGATTTTGCTGCGGATCAATTTATGCGCAGTTATGTTGATCTTAGGATGTCTTTGGCTTTTACAATACGGATGACACCAACGGACTCACTATGAAAGAGTTTAAGAGTGGATATACTATTTATGCATTTGATTTGACTGCTGACAGCGATATTAGTGCACCCTATCGTCAAGCGAACGTGCCTCATAATATGCGTTTGGATTTGACGTTCAAAAGAACACTACCTGAGACGATCAATGTATTAATTTATGCAGTCTTTGATTCAAACATTGAAATTACAAAGTATCGTGACGTGATTCTTCAGTATAATCGTTAATGAGTTGGTTCCATAGTTGACCAGTCGTCGGGAGATCATTTTGATTAACAAGAGTGCGTTAGAGAAAACTCCCCAAGTTTAGGTCGATGATTTCTTAAAAGTTAAGTAAAAAGTTTAACAGGTCAGACGGGCCTTCGGCGTCCAGCGCCTTCGAAACGGTCGATGGTAACAGACGGGATGCAACTGTGTGAAGTATTTATGTGAAGATATGAGTTCTGTTAAGAAGTGTGTTGGCGGTTTGCATGATTATCGAATTGTGAAGAGAGATTGTAGTCTGGAAGTTCGTGTTTCCTGTTGATCTGTGGTTTAAGCTGTGTTATTGCTTTGGCCTCTGCTATTGTTGTGTCTCGAGTGTTGTGCAGTTTGCGAATAAGACCGACCTGAAAATTACCGATGCCGCCTATCCCTCCATGCTTATCTTGCAAGTGGTTATAAAGAGCACTGCTATTACTTTTATTATCAATCGCCTTCCTATGCTCTTGGTGCCTGGTTTTTAGCATGCGGGCAGTTTTTCCTATATAAAATTCTCCGCATTGAACACACGTGTATTGATATACGACGTATCTGTCTCGGCACGAGTACTTATTGTTCTTAAAATCACTGCAAATATTACAAGAGCATGATTTTTCTTTCTTATTATTATTAAGGTAGTTGGCCGATTGATAACCATACTCATTAATCAAACGTACCGGTAAATCATATTTTTTAATAAGTTTGTTTATTTTGCGATTACACCGGTCATTAACGTACGGCACTTTAAATTGAAAATTATTTTCTTTACTTTTGCTATTTCTTTTATTTGATTTTTTTGTTTTAGCACTTATTTCGCGCTCCTCTTCGGTGTATTGATTTTGTTCTAGAATTCGGTGAAACTCTGCTAAGTTCTCCTTCCTAATTTCTGGATCATTTGATCGTTGAGATATAGTATGTGCACTACTCTTTATATAATTTGATTTAATGTGTCTCGGAAGAAAAGAATCTTTTCTCACAGCTATGTTGGAGTGGCATCCTTTATGATACCAAGAGTATTTAATTTCATTATCTATCTTTATCTTGATATCTAAAAAATTCAGCCATTCACTAGGTTTAGGTGCTTCAAGAGTAAACTTGATATTGGGATTTATTGAATTAAAGACGTTCAATATTTGGTTAAATTTATTTTCGTCGTAATCTAAAGGACCAAGTATTATGTCGTCAATATACCGCTTAT
Source organism: Prostheceraeus crozeri (assembly GCA_907163375.1). Lineage (NCBI taxonomy): Eukaryota > Metazoa > Platyhelminthes > Polycladida > Euryleptidae > Prostheceraeus > Prostheceraeus crozeri. The sequence goes on from CAJQUW010008689.1 coordinate 54,135, forward strand.
ATATTGTGGGGTCAAAACCCAACATCCCCAACGCCTTCGATTCGATAGTATGGAGAAATATAATTGCGAACGGTGGCGCAAAGTGGCAGCCCATCGGTACACCTTTAATTTGTTTATAAGTCTTGCCGTTGTACTCAATCTCATAGTTATAGCAAATAAACGTCATTAATTTTTCAATGTTTTCTACACTTATGCCAAAACTGTCAATCCTATCCCAGTGCTTTCTTAGATGTTTCATATTATACTCAATACCGGTTTCTAACGGAATACTAGGATACAAACTTTGTACATCCAATGAAATAAAAACTTTGTTATCTAAATTACAAGTATGCAAATTGTTTAACATATTAATTAACTCTTCAGTTTTTACTAAATTGGCAGAAACTAAAGGTAATGTCTGTGACAGTATTCGAGAAACTACCCAGTCAATTTTTTCTATGGGCGTATTCCTTACTGAGGCAATCGGTCGAACCGGAAATCCTTCATCAGTCTTATCTTTGTGGTCTTTTATGAAAGAGAAGAATTTTGCTGGGTTTGTCCCAGTGCTTATTAATTTATCACTTTGATCGTGCAAGGAACTATTTTTAATAATAGTCTTAATTAATTTGTTTGCTTGGTTTTCTATTGCTTGAGCTTTGCTTTTATTCATTACTTGATAAGTTGTGTTATCTTGAAGAATAATCTCATTCTTTTTAGTTAAATCCTCCGAATTACAAACTACGAATCTGTTAGTTTTGTCAGACCGCACACATTGTAAATTATTTTTGCTTAAAAATTCCTCCGTCATTTTACAAGCTTTATTTACTTCTATAAATTCTTTACTTTTACGAACTTTTGATGTCTTGCAATCTAAAATTTCTTTCAAGTCGTCACCGAAACGAATTAATTTGTTTTCTATAGCCTCATCCATTTTAGGTGGCAGGCGACAGGTATTCTTATCAAACGGTACATTCAGTACTTTAGGTTGGCTGTTCGAGTCAGTTCAATGCACGTCAGTCAATACACGTGTGTTCAATGCGGAGAATTTTATATAGGAAAAACTGCCCGCATGCTAAAAACCAGGCACCAAGAGCATAGGAAGGCGATTGATAATAAAAGTAATAGCAGTGCTCTTTATAACCACTTGCAAGATAAGCATGGAGGGATAGGCGGCATCGGTAATTTTCAGGTCGGTCTTATTCGCAAACTGCACAACACTCGAGACACAACAATAGCAGAGGCCAAAGCAATAACACAGCTTAAACCACAGATCAACAGGAAACACGAACTTCCAGACTACAATCTCTCTTCACAATTCGATAATCATGCAAACCGCCAACACACTTCTTAACAGAACTCATATCTTCACATAAATACTTCACACAGTTGCATCCCGTCTGTTACCATCGACCATTTCGAAGGCGCTGGACGCCGAAGGCCCGTCTGACCTGTTAAACTTTTTACTTAACTTTTAAGAAATCATCGACCTAAACTTGGGGAGTTTTCTCTAACGCACTCTTGTTAATGAGTTGGTTGACTGCTGACGATATTAGGACTAAAGTGCAGCGTAATGCAGATTAAGCGACGTTGAAAGCTTTCGATAATGTCTATTCGCTCGATACCTTACCATCTGCAGTAAATCACTATCCCATCTTTATTGTGCTAAACACTCATTCGCAGAATTTAGGCGGTGAGCATTGGAAAGCGATCTTTATTGGAGAAGACCGACGTGGTGAACTATTTGACTCTCTTGCTCAACCTCCAAATATACCAACACAGCAGTGGTTGAGAAAACATACGCGTCAATATCAGCGAAATGAACGCATACTACAACATCCACTTTCATCAACGTGTGGTGCTTTTGTACTGTACTTCATCTTAAAACGTTTACATGTATCTCGATTTGTATCTGTTATTCAAACTTTTCATGTAATCCATCCTCTAATGAAAAAATGATTTGTAAGTTCTATCATGATTTGAAATAAAAACATCATGTTGGAAAAATTGTTTTTTATTTTACAATACGCTGGGTACGTACATACTCGATGAGATAGTCTAGGATCACATTTGCTTGTACATGAGATTTTAGTCCAGTAATGATCACTTTACTATTATGAAAGTTTGCAACATGCACAGGTAACCAACAACTAATGAGAGCTGCAGGAAAAAGTTCGGGTTCATGACACAAATTGTAACTGCTGGTACGAATCTTCAAAAATGATACACTTTCACTCAATTGAGTAGAGATCACCATATTGTCCACAGTCAGATTCGACATCACACACCTCTCCCTCTTCCATATCCGACGTAGTAGTCTCTGTAGCTCTAAGCGCATTGACTGGGCCGATGAATGAGAAAGGGCGCCGAGAATCTGTACAGTTCCATTTGGGAAGAGTTGAAGATTCCGTGAATTGTTCATCTTCACCACTAACATTTGAGGTCGACCCGGGTAATACTTGCTGTTTGGAAGGTGTTGGTGTAATGTTGTGAGATCGATTTTGGTGTAGAGTCTGAAGCGATGGAGGATGCTGACGATGGTGTAGCGATGGCGCTTCATGATGAAAAAATGAGTAAATTGAGCGATGTACCTTCCTTTTATACTTTTCCCAACTACCTTGATGAAATGTGAAGTTAGTATGAAGTTGGGAATGATAGAGTTGAATTCGCCGTTTGTTGACGCACAACCATATTCGATTTCCAATACGTGAATGTCTTTTCATATAGAAGTATTTCAAATCCTTCATGATATGATGTAGAGATTGAAAATGACGATAAGATAAAGCAAACTCTCTTCTCACATTTCCAGTTGAATCTTTGAAATAGACGTTTCGATCATGATCCGTTTCAATACGTTGTAGGGAATCTAATTTCCAACTCATGGTGCGTAGTAGTCATGTCTGATTAAGATTTGCATAGTAGGGCGATGAACTCACGACGAATAAATGTCATGATGGAGCGATGTATGTATCTTCTATACTTCTCCCAATTGTATTTGCGAAATGAGAAACAGTTTGCGGAATGAGAATGGCAGATTTGAATTTCATTTCTGTAATGTTGTAGCCAAACTTGATCACCCAAGGAGATGAACTTTAATGTTTCAAAATATTCCAAATCCCTCATGATTACATTGAGGTTGACAAATTGTCGCCATGTTAATGTAATTCCTCTTGATGTATGACCATGAGAATTTTTGAAATGCACGTTTCCATTACGATCAACTCTGATATATTGTAGAGAGTCCAAAATCCAAGTCTTCATGATGTTATGCAAAGCCGCAGATCAGCAATATAAAAATGTCGTTTTACCATATTTTGCTTAGCAATGCGGCCACAAAGAGATTTGGAAATAATCGAGCCGCACTCTTTTCTACACCCATTGATCATACACAACAGCTAAATGGAAAGTGGGAAGTGGGTGTCACTCAACTTGCTCATAGCAACTGTGTCTATACTTTTAATCATGAGGTGATGACGATCAATGTGAGGCGTACAGAGGCTTATCAGTGTGAAGAAGGTTGTCGAGTTTACATTCCACAGTGGCCAAAGAAAGATCTCTTATCATATGAAAAGTTTGTATATGATTTCCTGAATAAAGCGTGTAAACATATTGTACAATTTACTCCGCACAATGATGATCATAATTATGTACATCATGTAGTTGAGAAAGATTGGATTGTTGGTTTAAGTCCAAGTTTAAGAAATGATTTAGGTTACCTCGCTAGCGCCTTAACAAGCTATGATAATTATAACGTTAATTACCACCCAAGTGGTTGTAAAGATTTGATTTACAAAGAGAAAGCTTTTTATGTGGATCTTATTCCGAAAAATGAAAAGACATTGGTGAAGAAGATTGTGATTAAGCCAAGAAAGACAAACATGGCCCCTGAAACATTAGTGAAGAAACTTAATTTTCTCCTTCGAGTTGATGGTAAACAAGTGGCAACATTGACTTATACGAAATCAACGGATCAAATCGTCATTAGTAAATTAGATGATGATGATCTAGTATTAGTTTGTTCAGAAAATTTTCATCAGTTCTTGCGACATCGCTCTGCAGCCGTTCATGGAAAATTTGATATGCGCTATTTGAAATGTGATGGGTCAAATCAAGTTGATACAGAATGGTCGGTATCTTTATACAGAAAGTGTGTAGAGCCTTTGAGTGGAATCTCACATAGAACAAGAGTGTTGACACCTCGCATGATAACTTCAGTTAAGATGGCAATAGATTATTTGAATGAAGTGATTCAAGATGAACATATTTCGTTTTCTGAAAAAGAAGGTGTGCCATCTCTTCGTGTTAGCGGGAAAAATATTGAGCTGATCATGGACGATACCCTAAAGGACATTTTGGGCATTGATCAAAATACGTTTAAAAGTGATGCTGTAACAAAAGCTAGCGCGCATCTATCATTATCGCGTCGCATTAACTATTTTCAGTTATATTCCAATATTGTTGAAGATGTGCGTGTGGGAGATGCTGAAGCTCCACTTTCAGCAATGATACCATACCAACCAAAAAAGCTGTAGCATTATATCGGAGCATACTTTTAAGAAAGTGCATTATACAGACCTGAAATCAAACTATATACCACAGATTGATATTGCCATATATGACGATGCTGGCGCGTTGATTCCTTTTCATAAAGACGCTCTGACAAGTATCACACTCCATTTCCGAATGAAGAATTAATGCAAACGCATTCATTTCTTCTCCAATGTGAATAATATAGAAAGTGAAAATAAGGACTCGTTTCTAATCTACTTACCCAGCAATGCTTCTATGGATAAATTTCCCAAAAATAAACCATCAGACTTTCGAGTAGAATTAAATCGTCCACTACATTTAGAAGGTGAATGGGAGGTTGGCGTTTCTAGTATTTGCTATGATAGCAATATACATAATGTGAATGATGTGGAAGAAATGATATTGACTCCTCGCACCCATGATGGAATAACGATGAATAATGCATTCCAGTTCCCATACAATTTAACGTCAGATGGAAAGTGGAACTATGAATGGATTCAGATAAAATCAGATTCTTATGAGCCATTTGGGAATGAGAAAATTATTAAGGCATTCAACAGTGGTAATACTTCCATCATGAAGAATAAAAATCAGAAAGCTTATGAGTTTACTATCTATCATTGGAGTGGGAGACAGTTCCTCCGCTTTCATTCTTTTACTAAAGGTCTTACACTGAGGTTGGATAATGAATTCTATCCACATCTCGGTTTTGGCCATGGACTACATCTATCGTCAATTGCTACTGCAAATGTTAGAAAAGTTTATTCAAATCGAATCAACAAATTTCATTATAAATTTAAAATATTTGATGAAGATGTTGTAGAATGTGAAGAACGCATCATTTTGAAAAAGCGTGGTGTTCAACCTTTATCACTTATTGAGTTAGTAAAACGATGGAATGAGACTGTGGGCAAGAAGTATGGAGAGAAAATTATGGCGGACAAAAATAAGTTGGTTATTCAGAAATATAATGACAAACTTACAGTTTATTTCTCTCCAACCTTGCGTCATTTTGTAAGACATTATACACCTATTATTGGAAGCGGTCTGGTGTATGCTTCTCATGAATTTTTTACTAAAGCTGATTCAGTTAATGATGAATGGTGGGTGGACATCTATGGTGATCGCATCAAGAAAATTTACCAGTCTTATCAAGAATCTAAAGTTGCTATCAATATAATGCCGCGTCTGTATCATACAGTTGAAAGCTTCATTCATGTAGTAAATCCTTATATACAACAGAAGTTGAAGCATGTGATGAAAAGTAAATATGATGTAAAGACACACCACATTTCGTTTTCAATTGAAAATCAACGCGTTGTTCTGAAAGTGGGCGATGACATTCAATGTCAATTGAGTAAAAATTTGAAAAAACGCTTTGGTTTTTCAATGATACAAACTTAGTTTACTGCTGCGCATACGATTGGTATAGAAACACCAATGACACTTGATACACATGAACAGCACCTTTACATTCAAAGTGATTTGATTCTACCTATTTCTGTTGGTGAGAAAAAAGAATACATTTTACGTGATTTCATTCATGATAAAGACGCTTCATATGGAATAGTCGAGAAGATGTTTGAATCTATTTTCTATCATCCCGTCGTCAAACAAACTATACCCTCTATTACTATCAAAATTACCAATGGTTTACAAGAGTGCATCCATATGAAAGATACTAAATCCCTCACAACGTTAGTGTTTCGGAAAACAAAGTGAAGTCATTGTGATATGTTTATTGAAATAAAAATATGTATATGAAAAAGTCTTGTCACAGATATAGGGGGAATGGGCTGACTATAGGCATATATTCACAAGGAAGTGCAATCTAAAGCGATACATAAAACAGCAATGTTTATCTACAGAAATCAACATGAAAATACTAAGTTAAGGATGATTATGCTAAGACGTCTCCTGAATGTGGTAGTGTGAGTTTAATTCTTTTGGGTGGTGGTATGTTTGTGTCAGGATGCCCATGTGGAAGAGATATGTTATGTTCTAACCAGCACCTCTTATCCTCCCATGCTGAAAGCGCCCGTTTCCCAAAAGTATGAGTTTTGATCTCATGCGACTTAGATTTTAAGATTGTCATATTGACAAACGTTATATTTTTGTATTTCTATAGGCCTTCTTATAGGACCGATGTTTCATTTTGTGAACAATGGATTTTGATATGCCTTTAGCGCGCTTAATACTATCGTCGCTATCCTTTAATTTCATTCTTTACATTTTTGGGCGGAGGAGACTCATTTCATCTATTTCCTTCCCTGCTGTCTCACATTAAAGCAGCAAGGTTTTGCTTATTTTTTTTTGGAGTAGAGTGGTGATTTGTGATCAGTCAAAATATCGTTTCTATCTCTTTATACTTTCTATTAAATTTCAATCTTTTTATTTTTAATACCTTTGAGTGGTAAGAAGAAAGAAGAAACCCAACCCACCAACCTCCCAACAAAGAGACATCTTTTTTTAGTTTTTAAAAGAGTTTTTGCATTTCAATAAAAGAGTTGGTGCAGTTCAAGCTAGAGAATCTAGTACAGGCTTGCACAACTCAACTTTTTTGCACAACTCAGACTTCCTGTATCATTCCCTACACCTACCTGTCCCTGAATGTCTGAATAGAGTATGAGACCATGATGAGTAAAGACATTAACATTTTTGAATAGTTTACACTTATAAAAACTTACAAAACTTATACTTATACTTGTACTTATAAAAATCTTTTTCAAAATTATTTTGGGCTAGTGCACGTTTCTGGCTGTTGCTATCAATATATGGTTTGAGGAAGGCTTTCTGTCTAAATTTAATAATGCGGTGAACTCTTTTTAAAATCATGCCCATTTCTAAATAAAATTTTAAGATGCTAAAGTGAACTAGATAGTTTTCCTTATCATATTGGGTGAGTAAAAGTTTGCGGCAAGGCTTATAGTCGAGTTGACCGCATGATTCTAAATCTTTATGAAATTGTTTCATAAAGTCGGAAAACATATCTTTACTCACTTCACCTGATTCGGGTGCGAGTGGAAAATCTACGGTTTTATGTTTAATATTATTTGGATAGATTAGATCTATCTCAAAATAATATCCCCGATCACCTTCATCTGGAATTGCTAGTATGTTAGAAGGGTTGGAGAGATGCTGAATTTCACTATCATCTAACCAGCTAAACTCAGAGTGAGGGAGTGGTTTGAATAGTGAACTACCATATAAATTATTCTGGTCATAATACTTAAGATGAGTCTGATCATCGCCTACTAATTTTGATTTTAACCTATGTTTATTTTTAAATGTGAGACCACCACGAATTCCTCGCTCAAATAAATTATGCATCTCTGGATCTTGTAAGAGATGAATGGTCTCACCAGTCATTTTAAAAGCAGACTTAAATGACATGGCTGGCAGACTGACAAAGTGGACGGGATCTAACTTATCTTCTTCTAATGCCACTCGTCGAAACTCCTGAAATACATCAGCCAGCAAAAATACATCTAACTTAAGATAGGCAATCATATATTCGCCAAATGTATGGCAGTCAAATTTTATCCATGCATCTTGTGCATGATCATAATCTTCGGTCTTACATTCTGCGCCGGTCAAATCATTTTTAATTTTATCTATGGATGGAAGAGAAGTCTCGCCAAGTTTACTAATCGCATCAAAATATGCATATGGAAAGACTCCTTTCCGTGTGATGACTTCATCGGTAATATTTGGATATTGTTTCTTAAGATTTTGTGTTAGTGGAAGAGACTTTAGATTTTGTACGAGAGAGGCCAGTGATGCAGTCATAAATTGGTAGGAATCTAAAAATTTTATATCAAAATAGACCGTCTTATTTTCTTTAGTTTTATCGACAGGCACTTTTGCTGTCATGGCCATAAACTTCTCTCTCGTTTGTGCTATTACATCAAGCTTCCACTCTTTCATTTGACCTAAACCTCCTTTCATTATCATATGGCTGTCGTAGCCCTTGAAATTATTGAAAATGACGGGTAATGTACGCCGTTTCATCCTAAGTGAAAAATTGCATTTTGAACATAGCGCGTTTCTAAATTTACCAGTGATGTGATCATGGTCGCGCACTTTCTTAATCTTATCATCATCAAATGTTTTACTACATTTGAGGCAAACGTTGCAACTATCAAATTTTACTTGATCATCTGCTGTCATATACAATGATCTGCGATAGAGTTCACCATCATACTTTTGTTGAAATTTTACAGCCTGTTCGAGGAATTGGTAAATACAATCCTCACCTTGCCAGACGTGCATTTTATTTTTTCTATTTTGGAAATGGTCATGCCATACTTCATAGCAGAAAATGGCTGCTACTCGATGGGTGTTATCATCGATATAGCATTCGATGTCGGCATAGATGACACGAAGAGAACTTAGTTCATCGCCATTCTCTCTATATGAAAACTCCTTATCTTTGGGCATGCGCTCCATTTGTAGTTTACCTCGCTTACACCATTCGTAATGAGTTTCAAATTTATTTTTACTCCTAAAGTTGCGAATACATCTGTCACAGTAATAAATTTCGGATGAGCTAGAATTTCTTAAGTGGTGGTATAAGCGAGAAATTTTGGGAATACCGCAGTAGTGCCATTCCTCACTATCATCCTGTCTTACTAATAAAAGGTTGACAACGTGGTCATAACAACTCGAACGCGAGTTGTAGCGGACACCCTTCAATCCCTTTTCCCAAACATGGAGAACTATTTTGATGTTGTTCAATTTTTCAAATTTTTCTATATATTTAATTTTCATATCTTCACTATTGCAGTCATCAAACTTTAATTCATTCTCCCACTGTTGATACCTACTCTTACGGTATCGGTTATTCTGTACATCATTGTACTGTACATCATTATAGTGAGAATGGAGAGGACGGCATACTTAAAACATTGCGATTCGCATTCTACAGAAATGACTGCTGCTTTATTTTTTAAATTTTTCGGAAGTTTAAAGGAGCCTCGTCCAGAGTAGTCCTCTAATAAAGTGATTTTAATCATGGTGGTCTCAATACCATCAAAAACGAGACCACTATCACGCTCGTTAAATTTATCTATGTTTAATTTTAACCCTTGGATATGAAAATTTATCCAAGACTCGCAGTCTACAACTTCGGTTGCAGGAGAGGAGGATATGTGAAACTCCAACCTCTCTACTATTTGACCAGTATGGTGGTCGATTTTTGCATATTTTATTTTGAGATAGATGAGCGCCTTCATTCTAAAATTGACTGAATTGTTGAAGAGCGCACCAATCAAAGATGAAATTTGATGAAACCATTCTTCAAAGTCAGTAATGGTTTCTGAGGATTCCATCTGGTAGTTCCTCACTAAATAATTTATCGTCACTTCAGAGAGTCGGATAGAGGAGGTGCTGTTAGTGTAACTATCGTCACTGTGTGTATGTCGAAGTCTATGTGAAGATAGTTCATAATGTGACTCAAAAGACTGAATGCATAAATCGCAAGAAAAGGAGACATCGTTAACAGAATCATCCCCACCTTCGGAGATTGAAGCTGACTTAGGTCTACAAATACCTTGCTTGATGTGTCGGGCGAGATCATGCTTCCTCGTGAATATGTGTCCACAGTCAGCACATTCCCGATCGTTGCATTCCCGCAACAATGTTGACATGGAGTCGCTGTTGTTATCCGACTCGCTCGAGATGGGACTGGTATCACCTGAAAGAGAAATCATTCTTTCATCTCTGTTAAAGTCTTAGTGTATTGTTACAACCTACCTTCACTCAACAGCTCTAAACTTTCCTCGAGAAGGGAGCGCTTTGATGATGAAGTAGATGCCTGAAATTGAGAAAGATGCTATTAACCTAACGTTTAAGGGAGATGACTGATGAATTCCTTAACTTACCATTTCAACGAAATTAAGTCCAAATCTGATACTTTGATAGTCAGAATGTAGTAATTGACTCAAACCAAAATAGGATGCGTCAGCAACGTTAGATTATATTTGAGTGGAGAGAAAAGCTCACTTAGTGTTAATATATCTCAAATATCGAATGAAATCTAGTGTACTTTTCCCTTTTATATACTCCCATACTCAACATTCATTGGATGTTCATTCTGATTGGTTGCTTGTTTATACTTAAGAATTAGGAAACATTTCAAAGTCATTATTCACAGTCAACATGACAAGCCCTCCAAAAACACCGAACACTACATTGGAGTTCTCTTCTCCATGCTCATCATCAAAGACGCTCGTTGCACCAAATGCTCCAACGAAGGGGAAGGTAGAGAAGGTGTACCGACTCGACAACATTAGAAAGTTGACATTACCAGCGGACGACGAAGAGGAGAGTGTATGTGAGAAGGAGTGTCCCGACTTAACAGGCGTGAGGTGGAAGTATCTGCAGTACGATACTGATGATGTGATGGAGATCACCAGCACCAAATTCCTCCATCAATTATGGGAATGGTACACCCCTAACTCCCAGCCACGAACTATGGCGGAGTGGGAATACATCGACAAAGTGAGGCTCGCGGTAGAAGAGCGATTAAAGCAAGTGAACTGTTTTTGTGATCTGTGTGAAGTCAGACTCTGGGACGATATTGACGATGAAGACCTTTTGAAATACATGCCATAATAAATTTTTATTTCATATTATCTTTGCTTTCATACTGACTTACTTGAATGGGGTTTAAGTTGATGATTTAACCATGTACACTTTTTCATTTGGAAATAGTAGCACGCTTAGTCTAACTTGCAAATCTTATAACATTTCATATGGGTGATGATGGTAGATGAAATAGTGTTAAATAGAATTAAGATAGCTTACACTTCTGATACAGGGATACCAATCGACTGCGATCCATGTGTAAAGAGCTTGTTAGACTACGGAAGAGAGAAGTGTGTTATGTTGCGTGTGGCGCGTGAGTGTCCTCCCATTACATTCCATTCATCAATTCGTCTCATTGATAGAGACAGGTAGAACTCATGGTTCTCATAACGTATGCAATGGAAAGTTTATAAGGCAACCTTCGACAGTTGGCTAAATGTCGCCCTGGCGCGAATGCATACTACGTTGAGACAGAGGCAATCACTTGCAAACATGACGCAGAGAGGTTTAACAAGATTGACCATTGCCGAATGCCCCTTGCGGTATACTTAGCTACGGGTTTCACCGCCGCCCTTTACAGGAACGCCCGTCGAAAGGAAGTATTACACCGAACTTCATTTGCAACGTTCAAGTTGACTGATAGCAGATTCAACTTAATGATAGTATTCGCCAGTCTGAAGACTGCCCAGGGCAAACCGCGTGGAGGTTCTATCATGTCTTGCGCCATGGTGGCCCTTATCAGGGCCGGTGGTTCGTTCTCGGGGGTCATCATCAGCCATCTTACTCCATACCGATTCTACTGAGAGAGAGTCGAAACCGTTCAACCTCAGCAGTGTCGACTTCCATGCTAGTTGGTATGTGAGTGGAGGGTGGAATGTAGCGCCATTCCATTGGATTGGCAACACTTGCTGTCATCGCATTGCCAATCCGAGCAAGATTGTTGTGGACTCTGTCTTGCTCCTCTATTCTAGCAAATTCATTAAATAAATTTCGCGGTCTTAACTGCGGTCCGCGAGAAGAGCTGACTGCAGCGTTTGGTGTCTCCATGATTGAAATGAAATGAAATTAGAGGTAGTGGTTTATATACCCCTCTAATGCGACGCAACGTTCAAGTTGACTGATAGCAGATTCAACTTAATGATAGTATTCGCCAGTCTGAAGACTGCCCAGGGCAAACCGCGTGGAGGTTCTATCATGTCTTGCCCCTTGGTGGCCCTTATGAGAGCCGTTGGTTCGTTCTCGTCGTATCTGAAAATAGAAGGAAAAATAGATGAAATTATATTCAAGTGATAAAGATGATATTAACTTACCATAAATCAATTCAAGCGGTTCGTTGAACCTTCGATGGTGGTGGCTGAGGCAAGTATTTGGCCGGCAGTTTCCGCTTGCGGTGGCGCAATTCCTTGATGTCACGATCATGTTTTATTGAGAGATGAAGGCAGCGGATCTCCGCCATCGCCCCATCGTAGCACTCGAATGTGGTGTCCAAGTCCTCACTCTCAAGGATGACGCTGTCGGCGATTCTGCTCTTGATGACGGGAATGTGGAGCGTTGTTCGTCTCTATTCTTTCTTCTGGCTCTCAGTCAGGCTAGTCTTTAGTTGCTCAATTTTTTACTTTGACACCTCTTCCTGAGTTTTTAGTGATTTTATGTACGTCGCCTGCTCTTCAACTCGTTTTTCGCTGGCAAGCGCCCTTTCGCGGAAAGGTTCCAAGTTAATTACTTGGGTCTTGAGGGCCCGAATCTCGGCTACCTGACCCTTCAGGTGGAAGTTGCTAGCCTTCTTGATCGGACATTCGGCGTGGGCGATGTAAAATGCCTCATGCTCCTTGCCTTTTAAAAATTTCAGGCAATGTGTGCAGCCGGAAATAACGGCTCTTTCCCCGTGAAAGTGAGGAGTATTCTTGTACTTGTTAATGTGGCGTTTGAATTTGCCGCCTCTCTTGATCTCTCCACAAGAGCACTTTTTGAATAAAAATTTTGAGTTGCCTCCCATTATCTGTAGAAGGAAAGATAAAATGGAATTACTGACAAGCGACATTGGCAGTCATTTTTATAATCATACAGCTAAATTGTGAGATTGGTGGAAGGTGTCGAACCCTTGAATCCGTTACAGGCATTACTCAGAGGGGATCTTATCCCAACTCCAAGGCCTCGGCCCACAAATCCAACCTCCCGCGGACTGAGCGTGCGTCATATCACTGTGTTGGTATCCGAACCCTGATTTTGACATGAAAACCAGTGGATTGTTTACAAAGGTTGCAAATTACAAGTCGAAGCTCGCCTCCCACAACTTTATAAATGTCTTAGTTGAATTCAGCAAGGTCGAAACCCCCAGAAAACCTCCAAAACTAGTGAATTTAAAATTTTCAACTTTGTAGTACTACTTATGAAATTTTATAAGTAGTCTATCACTTAGGGCAGGTCAATAGCGACCGAACCTTTTTTGAATCAAGTCAAACGGACTTGTAGAAGCAAAGTTACAAGCCTTAAAATTTTGGAGTCTTTTATGGCCTGGAGATGAAGGCCATCTCCTAACGAACCTCTAAGTCTGACGCCTTAGCTGACTTCAGCAATGAAATTTTCTAAGTCGGTTTCTTACAGAAACCCGGACTTTGGATGTCCGAAGCTATCATCGGAGCTCAGAGAGACGACTTACCTTTGACAATCTCTCTCCTCTAAATGAAAAGTCTCTGTCGGTTCCCGCTTATATAGTGTGTGGCGATCAGCTGATGACGTAATACCCATCATCCAGAAACTTAAAACCCGTCTATCTCCGGTTCTAGTGCTCCGATGCAGCTGGAAATTCACCATGACCATGTAGAGTTTGACGCTGAATCTGAATCTGCCCTCCATTTTCCCATCCGATGCTTCGTTTTGGCTCTACAGCCCACAGCCATCGCAAAAATTCTAACTGTCGTCTTTCGAAAACATTTTGAAGAAAAATTTTTTCTCTCCGATTGACTTGAAACTCACCATGTTGATGGAGAATTTGACGCTGATTCCAAATCCGTTTTGCTCTCCGATGCTTCGTTTGGCGCTACAGCCCAAAACGTCCAAAATTCTAACTCCGTCGTTTTTTCGCCAATCTCCCAAATCTTAAATGGCGTCTCACATCTAAACGAAGACAGATATGAACAAGCCATGTTTCCACTGAATTTGTCTCACTCCCAGCTTTCAAACGAGCTATTGCACGACTTTCTACGATCATTAGAACCAAAATTGGGAGATCGGTGCCGAGGGGGGACGTCAGCGAAACTTTTTTCTCTCCGATTGCTTTCAAATTCACCATACAGATGCAGAATTTGACGCTGATTCCGAATCTGGCCTCCATTTTCCAATCCGATGCTTCGTTTTGATTCTACAGACCAAAACCGACCCAAATTCGCCGCTAACTCTGTCGTTTTTTCGAAAAATGTTGAAAATTTTTTCTCTCCGATTGAGCTGGAAATACACCATTTCCATGTAGAATTGGACGCTGAATCCGAATCTGCCCTCCATTTTCCCATCCGATGCTTCGTTTTGGCTCTACAGCCCACAGCCATCGCAAAAATTCTAACTGTCGTTTTTCGGAAAAATGAAGAAAAATTTTCTCTCGCCGATTGACTTGAAACTCACCATGTCGACGGAGAATTTCACGCTGATTCCAAATCTGAAATCCGTTTTGCTCTCCGATGCTTCATTTGGCGCTACAGCCCAAAACGTCCAAAATTCTAACTCTGTCGTTTTTTCGCCAATCTCCCAAAATCTTAAATGGCGTCTCACATCTAAACGAAGACAGATATGAACAAGCCGTTTCTTTCACTGAATTTGTCTTATTCCTAGCTTTCAAACGAGCTATTGCACGACTTTCTACGATCACTAGAACCAAAATAGGAAGATCGGTGCTGGGGGGGGGACGTCAGCGAAAATTTTTTCTCTCCGATTGCTTTCAAATTCACCATACAGATGCAGAATTTGACGCTGAATCCGAATCTGGCCTCCGTTTTCCCATCCGCTGCTTCGTTTTGACTCTACAGCCCAAAACCAACCCACATTCTAACTTTGTCGTTTTTCCGAAGTTGAACATTTTTTCTCGCCGATTGAGCTGGAAATCACACCACAGATGCAGAATTTCACGCTGAGTCCAAAAATCACATTTGCAAAGTCCTCCGAGCACTGCTTCCACTCGAAACATCCCATTTTCAACACAAAATTTATCAGATTTCACGAAAATCCTAACACACTATAGCACCAAGTCAAAACCTGGTGGTCGCCCAAGTCCACCACGACACTCTGTCGTTTTATCGAGCGGAGGGGGAGGGGTCGCCGGTCGGGTGTTCACCCAACGCTTGACGAGAAACACGATGGGAGCGGCCGCGCAGCCTGGCCGGCACACCACGTCAGCCTGGCCGGCACTCCACGACACCTTGGAGAGCGCAACCTCTGGCTAACGTTCCAGAGGGGGGGGGGCGCCGTTCGGGTGTTCGCCGTTTACTTACTACTGATAATTGTAAATCGTCTTTGAAAAATACAGGAATTATGTCATAGCTCAGACGACAAACATGCAGATCAGCCGAGGACGCTTTAGAGTATGGATATACGCGTTTATATACACCCCGTAGTAGTATATAAACATGGAGTAAGTATATTGGATAGATTAATTATCAATATTATATATCATATTATCAGTGGCGTCTTCTCTGTACCTGCGAGGCCTTCGGCGCATCCTTTAAATTATTTTCCAACAATTATAAAAATGAAAAGGGTCATAATTGATTTCAATTCGATAGCTTCTCGTGATAGCTGTGCACAGCTTTCCGTCTCAAAGTCAGACGCTCAACCTCATTTAAATGTTTTGCAGCCCGTGCTCGAATCACAGCTGTTTTCTTCGAACAATTAGACACACAAGCTGGTCGTGTGTTCAGACGGAGCATTGATGTTCAGACAGAACGAAAGAGTTGTGTGCGTGTGAGGCAGTAAGCGCACACGCCCGCGCCAATGTTGGCCTTTCCGATAGACATAATCCTTTGCCTTTTCCAATTTTTGAAATTAAATTCTACGCGATTCTTGATCGAGGCGCGGTATCTAACTATAGTAAGGGAGGTGCAACCCAATTGTTCCTGGATTCGCTTTATGTCAGAGAGGCCACTACGTCAACAGTAGCAGATGGCTGACGTTCAGACAAGACTGTGATCAGATGATGAGCATTCTCCAATGAATGCAGAATAATGCATCTGACTCGAACACCCAGATTCGGGTAGAATTCCATAATTTGTTTTTACGTGATTGATGTGACACTATGCTTAGTACTGCAGATGAGATCATACCACGCCTTTCGTCAGAAGGGAATATACTGAAAAGATGACAGTCGTCAAGCAAGGTAGGCCAACACCTGATATAAAAATTGAAAATAGTCACTGAGAAAGAAATAAGAAGCACTACACAAGACATTCTAATGCATCAAAATTTCAAGCATGTGAGTGAAATCGAATTTAGGCTGACCGGCCATGAGAAACACAGGAAACTGTTGGCCTTGCCTCCTTTTTTTCTCGAGATAATGTGGTCTCAGCTCCTTGAGTAAGGTGGTTAAGTGACATGAGCAATCACTTCTCATGTGCACATTCAATTGACCTTAAAAAGTGTTCGGAAAATTGTTCTTAAAAATTCAGCTTTTATGAAAATTAATATTGCAACATAAAAGTGTTTGGTATAGAAATAGTATACCAATGCCGAGTGAAGGCCTATGGTCTGGGAGCACGCGACCCCACTTTATATTATACAGTCTGTTTCAATTTACTTCTCACACCACATATTTTTGCAGATTCATACAAGTCATAGTATCTAAACTATATCTAAACTATTCCTGGAAGTGTGAGGCGCTATTATAGTGTTTTATGTCGACAGACAAGTAAAAGAAAGAACTGATCTAACTCATGTTTTAAAATTAAATGCTACAAATTGCTGTAAATGAAAAAATAGACTCGAAGGCAGAACAGATTTCAAGCTAAAACCGGGTATGTCCTCCTCGTACTTTGATCACTGCTTGAATTCTTTTTTGCATGGAATCTACTAACTTTTCACATGTTTCGGTAAGGGAGACATCATGATGCCACAACTGTACAATTTTTGCACTTAATGTCTGTTTAGTAGGCAAATCATATTCACAAAGTCTCTGTTTCAGTATCCCCAAAGTGTCTGCAGAGGATTGAGGTCTGGCGAATTTCCAGGCCATTTCAAAACATCCAATTGATTTGATTCAGATATAATTTGTGCACAGTATAGCCTTGTGGCACGGTGCCGAGTCGTGCATAAAGATGTTAACCCCAGCAGAACTCCATTGCTCCATTTGAAGTCTCACACGAGACTCCAAGACGTCCTGATACGAATGTTGATTCATGCTCCCCTCGCATACGTGAAGTCGTCCGGCTCCTTTAGCACTCATAATACCCCACATCATAACTTTGACTGGATGTTTCAAACGTGGTTCTAAGGGAGTCTTCGATGAGGAAGCTGTCCAGACTCTCCTAGGACGGGCATGACGAGCACTCAAAAGAAGATTCATCGCTAAAGGCCACCTGTAAAAAAAAGAAAAATAATAAAAAAGGCGAAAAATTGGAAAAATGACTCAAGTTAATAATATTTCTCATGAAAATTCAAAACAAAATGAATTCAGACATTCACTTACCCTTCTCCAATCCTCAGAAGTCCAACCAGCGTGGTCAAGAACAAACTGAAGTCTCTTTTGTTTCATCGCTTTGGTAAGTAGATGGACATTTCTGGGCTTCTTGGATTCGCACTTCACTTCCTTCAACCTCCGCCACAGTTGTTCGAATGACGTTGGTCCCTGCATCTTGTAACCGCTTTCGAAGCTTGGCAGTTGTAACACCATAGTCTTTCTTTACTTCACGAACTAAGAAGCGGACATCTGCACTACTAGTGGCTTTTTTCTTACCACACCTTCCTTTTCGATGGCCTACATAATGTCCGTTGGTCTTCATCCTAGCAATTCTTGACACTGTAAAATTGCTAATTCCTGTTCTACGAGCTATTTGTCGGTGTGAATAGTCCGTATTCTTCAACAAGGTCGTTATTTCAGCAACTTGCTGTTTGAGAGGTCCTTCCCTTGTGGCATTGCTACGATCAGGTTACAACCTGTCTGAATCACCACAATCACCAGTGTTATGAGATTTTTCTGAAATCTCCCCACTGAAGAGACATCAAATCAAAATTGACCAATCAGCTTGGAGTACGATTACCGTAAACAATCACGTGAGCCAGATTGCAGACAAGATAACAAGTCGAAACAGTGTTCGAGAACAGCGCATGGTAGCACAGTAAGAATCAACATTTTCACGTGCCCATCTTGGAATCTCGCATTAAGTCTCCATTGGAAAAAAGTGCACTGTAAGGGCCGATATCTTCATGCACGGCTCGCCACCTTACCACAAGGCTTGACTGTGCACAATTTATCTTAATCATATACGTTTGAGTTCCGCTAGATGACCTGGAAATAGCTTTTATACTATAATTCGTTTTAGCAACAAAAATATTGAGTGTGAGAAGTAAATTGAAACAGACTGTATATTAATAAAATATATAATCAACATGTTGAGTTGTACATGAATTAACTCTGGAATGCTGTAAAGGTGAAAAACAGGACACTACTTATAATACGGCAAAGGACAGTAATACTTTCTTTTTCTATTGTGTGTACCACAGAGGAATTTATCTTCCTGCTTCTGTTTGTATGTATATCTATCTTATCTGCGTATGTCTTAGGCTCCATTCAGACAGGCGACACGACTCGGTAGCGACACTGTCAATCATTGCAGTCAATTGCAGTAGTTATTTCAAGATTATATGTAGACCTGCCTGCGCGTTCACATAGACCACGCGACATGAACGCGACATTCGACGACACGCTCCTCGCTCAGAAAAATGTGCTGAAATTCTCGGAGACCTACGTTAGAGATAGGAGCTCCAAAATTTGTCATGTCACGTGAAGTCGCTGGTTTTCCACGCACATCTGCAGGTGGCTGAGACGAGAATGACTTAACAAATGATTTAGGATCATAGCTTTCTGTGCAGGAACACAAAAATGTGTAATGGCTGGTAGTCAGAACGAAAACAAAATCATTTGCTTTTCGTTTTGAGCTTCCGATACCTGAATATTTGTGTAGAGAAAAACATTTGCTTCAATTTGATATCAAACATGACAAGGACATGGGTGGAGATAAATTCATGGGATGGGTAGTGGTTATTCCAACTTTTGATGACATACCTAATTAATGCATCTCATTGTTTGCTTGCTTCACAATTGTATTGTTGAAATTGAATTACTGTAAACCTTGATGTGAGTTGAAAGGGATGTTATTGAGAATGAATGTGATTAAAATAAATATGACAAGCCGTCTCATCTGCTGTGAAAGCGAACTCATCATTTTTTGATAATCCCTATCGATTTGTGCATGCAGAAATTTTGTGTGACAAACAGCTGCATTGGAAACTGAGCGCAAGTTGTCATCATTGTTCATATTTCATTTTGTGACAGCTTGTAGTAACTATCAAATTAAAGCAAGGGTATCTGGGCGTCGAAATGAAGGTGTGTCTTTAAAAATATCTTTTTGATGTTCACTCGAATCCTTGAATGGTAACTAAGGTCAGGTTGATAATCTATTTTTAACCTAATTATTCTATTTAAAAGCAAGTTGTCTGTCTGGCACAACAGTATTCTGCGTTGAAGCTACAATGGATGAAGACCTACGACTGATAACTTGTGTCCGTGACCGCCATGGGCTGTACGACCAGTTCAGACGTGAGTAACTAAGCATGCTTGGTGAAAGGGATCGGTTACTGACGAGTGACGAGTAATTGATTCACAAAATATCAACTAAAATACAGATGATAACTGGACCATATTTGTATTCGTTTGAAAGCTGATCATGCAAGGAAGCTCATCGTGATAATAAAAAAACATATTTATGAGAAACGTTAATGATTCTGTGTTAATTTGTCGCGTGAATGCCGTCGAAATGTCGTCAGAGCATCGCCGAGTTGGTCTGAACGGTGTCGTCAATGTCGCAAGGTGTCGCTGTCGCCTGTGTGAATGGAGCTTTATGCTCATCTGTGTGTTCACGTGACTGTTGTTTCCCGCACTAATGTGGCAGATTAATCTGATATATATAACGCCATGACAGAGCGTGAGACACACGCTAGAGACTCTGATACACCCTGGTTGGCATTATGTACCATGATGCTCCATGATGCGAGTGATACAAGCACAAGACGTCGTTTTTCCTATCACTATCTTCATTATTACCTATACTTTAAGGCCACTATTCAACATTAACTGGCGACGAGAGCAAAGTGAGCTACTGAACCATGGAGCGAATTATCGTGCCGGTGCTGTGTTCGAATCCCAAGTCTGAAGACTGGAACTACTTTTTACATACATTCGAGAACTACCTCGAAATCGTCGCTGCAACGAAAGCGCAGAAACTTCCATTACTATTGAATTCGATCGGACGAGACGGATTGGACATATTCGACGGGTTACCTGAGCCCAAATCAGACTACGACGAAGCAATTACTGGATTTAAAGCTCACTTTAAGTGCCGGACGTCAATTCTTCTACGACGAAAGCAATTCTTCGAAGCCAAACAAGGTCAGAGTGAAACTTCTACAGACTACGCGTGTCGACTGCGGCGGTTAATTAAGGAATGTGATTTCGGTGCTACTCAAGCGGTTCTTCTACGCGATATTTTCGTTTGTGGTATTCACAATAACTTTCTCGGTGAACGTCTTCTCGCTGAAGACGCCAACGTGCTCACATTTGAAACGGCGTTGTCCAAGGCCGAGGCCTACGAACGTGCCCGGCAAGACCGAAGAACAGTGATTCCTACCACAACTACGCCTACAGGGCCTACGACTATACAAAGAATTCAACCTCGCCATGAAGAAGGTCGGCGATTTTCAAGAAACCAGGGAGGTGAAGCGAATCATACAAAGACTGGTTCCTGCTATCGATGTGGATCAAAGGACCACTGCGCAAATTGGAATTCGTGTACAGCGAGAAATTTAGTGTGCAAAAACTGTGGTATTAAAGGTCATTTACGAAAATGCTGCACAAAGAAAGGATTTCATCAAAATTCAACTGATCCAAGACCAATTGCCGCGGTTGGTTAGATAGAGACTGATAATGACTCAGGTTTTAATATTTTCGCTCAATCTTCGTCAGATGACGATGGCATCCGTACTGTTTTGATTAATGATGCAAATGTGACATGTGTTGTTGATACAGGTGCTAGCGTGAATGTTCTACCACGTGACATCTTACCAATTTTTGATCTTAACCCATCGGATATCAAGTTGACAGTTTGGGGTAATTCTAATATACCCGTCTTGGGTTGTAAAGAGTTTGAAGTCACTTATGCAAATGTCACAGAAAAAGCAAAATTTTATATCGCTGATGTTCCGAGTGAATGAGCGATGCCTCTTTTATCCTTGCGATTGTGTCGTAAAACTGATTTGATTGCTGAGTTAGCTTGTGTTGAATCAAATAACACAATTTTACAACAATTTAATGAGTTGGGTGATACTGAAGGAAAATTAACATCAGGTTATGAATATAACATTCAGTTGACTGATAATGCTATTCCGTACGCACCTCCAGCTAGGAGAGTTCCGCCCGCTCTAGCTCCGCGAGTTAAGTAATGGGCAAAAGACCGTTCCAGGACACCCCATTTTTCAAATTTTTTTGCACCTTTAAAAACGACTAAATTTATCAATTTATGTCATTATTTCAGGTTTTTAAGACCTAAATTCATGAATTTAGACCGTTCCAGGACAGGCCAAAATTCTCAAATTTTTTGTACTTTTAAAAACGACATAAATTCATGAATTTTAACCCTTTTCAGGTTTTTAAGACCTAAATTCATAAATTTAGGCGTTTTTAAAAATACCCAATTTTTCAAATTTTTCAAAATCTCAAAATTTGAGAATTACAATTTTCACCCTTAAAATCATGACCGTTCCAGGACACCGAAAAATCTTAAAAGTTAAGAATCTCAAATTTTAGAATTTCAATTTTTACCTTGAAAATCATGACCGTTCCAGGACACAACATAAAAAAAATTGGTATTTTTAAAAACGTCTAAATTCATGAGTTTAGGTCTTAAAACCTGAATTTTATCCATTTTTCAGGTTTTTAAAATATGAGATAACTAAACTTATGTGTCTAAAAATATTTCTTTAAAATAACTCGATGCAAAATGAAAACACATTTCCATCTTTGAAATATTTTATTCACATCACAGACAAGGACTATGTACAAGTAGCATGGTTTACAACGAATAAAATATATGTTACTAAAATGTGTTATGTCATGATACAATTGTTTCTGTATGAGTAAAATAAGGTAAGGCTCATAGAACTATAAAACCAATGAGGACAAGTAGCATGGTTTACAACGAATAAAATATGTTGACTAGAAAATGTATTATGCCATGATACAATTGTTTCTCGTAAATTGAAATAAGGTAAGGGTCATAGAACTATTATCTATTGGGAGTAGCTTACCGTTTCAATTGATTGAGTTTAAAATTTGATCAAGGGTTGGCCGTTGTCTCCCATGGCGAAGATACGAGCCAATAATAGCGAAGTTCCTTTTGAAAAATGATATAGATTCCGTCGAGTTCTTAATAAACGGAAATCGTAAATATAGTTTATAAAATTTTCTTAAAAAGATGCTATAGCCTCTCGAATAACCTAATTGTTTACAAACATGACCACTTCCACGGATTATAGTCAAAGCTCTTCCTTTTAACAACGATAACTTCACAGTATTGTTCACCGAAATGTCTTCTTCTCTTCTTAAAACTGCTAAATAATTTGTTAGCTCTGATGGTAAGATGTCTCTTTGAATTTCTTCTTCAAAATTATAGTTTGAACTGATATTGATGGCGTTATCTTGCAATGTGTCTTCAAATCGATTTATCACTAAAAATTCTCTGAATGTTTTCGATGCGTCAATGTCTTCTTCTTCCCTTGATTTAAGATGTTTCTCCTGAAATTCTGTTAGCATCTCAATACACTTCTCCCGTTGTTCTTCGTTCACAATAGTGTCTGAAATTTTTCTTTTCAAATCGGCAAAGGCAATGCTTGAACGTGCCATTTTCGTCAAAACGTAGTGAATTAATTATGATAAAAATGAAATTGTTGAAAGTCGCTGATGAAATTGACCAAAATAGATGAAAGTCACAGATGATTCGTAAGCAGTCACAGTCTCGTAGAACGCTCACAGAATGAATGCACGCAGTAAGAATGAAATTGTAATACGTGGAAAATTGGCAGCATGTTTGGAAATTGGCAAATTGGCGGCATCTTTATGACCTTTGCCCCAGCGAAGCGACTAAAGCATACGCGCATATGGCGCTATTGTCTGCCACAAGCCGCAGCTGCTACCACTTCAATGTTCAACGTCAAAGGAAGTCAAGCGAAACAAACTAAGATTAGCGACTTCTTCTGCAGAAACTAATTAAAATGTGCATTAAGATGCATGTCTTCCCAAAAAGGATATTTTTCGTGGAATGAAGAGTAGTTTTTTTATCCTCATAACATGTACGATTGCATCGGTATTGGGCAGTAGAGGTATACTGGAGTATACAAAAAATTCAATTGCTTATCTACGATTCATACTGACAAACAATTCCTTTGATAAAAATTTATGAAATAGATTTTCTTCATTAAAAATGAATTGCGAAAATCTGACTGAGTTATCTCCCAGAGCTTTTGGTCTGACTGAGTTCCTAAAAATATACGGCAAACAAACAACTACGAATTTCGATTTAAATAAGATCGCTAATCAATTGGGAATAAAGAATTTTCACCTATTGATGAGAAATGAATTGCAGTTGATAAAAGATGTGCGAAACACTAACTCTGCTAATAAACCGATTTTTTTACAATGTAACGTTTTAATTTAGATTAAATTAAATCATTTCAAAATCGAAAAGGTAGTAAGGAAAGTCATCATTATGGGACAGTTTTAAATCAATACCCTCCTTCTGACTTCTAGGGGTCCCTATAAGAAATTTTTTTATTATAAAATGAGCAACATAAATGAGTTTTTAAAATTATATGGAACACAAACAACAACGAATTTTGATCTAAAGAAAATCGCAAATCAATTGGGAATAAAGAATTTTCAAATATTGATGAGAGACGAATTACAATTGATTAAAAATAAGCCAACTATAAATTTCATAACAAATCTTCATACGTCAGATCAAAAAGGTGTACATTGGTCTGCAGGTACGTCTAATAAAAATGGAGATAATTACTATTTCGACTCTTATGGATTGCCTCCAACAAACGAAGTTAAAAAATTACTTCGAAATGGAATTTATAATACATTTCAAATTCAAAAACCAGGAACTACTTATTGTGGTCAATTATGTCTTTATGTTTTATTGAAATTACAGGAAGGAGTACCATTTCTAGATATTATGTTAGAATTGAATAATAATAATAATGATAATGATAATCAAAAATCACTTCGTTGTAATTCGTTTTCATAAAATCGGCCTCTGATATCTTCATCATCTAAATCTTTGATTTCGTAAGTAATCGGATAAGTTTGATTTATTTTAGGAACTTCAAATATTTCTTTAGTCCAATAGCCAACGAAACCTTTTTCAAATTTATTCTTATACTTAAATATTCTAACTCTATCTCCAATTTTAAATTTCGGCTTACGTTTCTGTAAATTCGGATTACTCTCATTCGAATAATTATTTTCGAATATTTTCTTTCGGATTAAATCAGGGTCGTCAGAAGCATTCTTTGGGGTTTCTTCAATACCTGAATGAACTTTATTATTGTACTGCTCTACAATTCCTGGTAATATCTTCAACCATTTCTGATTTCTTTGCTCAGTAAATTTCTTGAATAATTTACTTTTTAACGTCCGATTGAATCTTTCTATCACTACGTCCTTCCCTGCATTTTCAGTTGAATAAACAGTTTCAAATAGTGGCTGAACGTTTCGGTTATAAAATTCCGACCCTTTATCAACAAACAATTTCCTTGGCTTTCTCTTAGTTTCTTGAAAGATTTCTTCAAACGCATATTTAACTGACAGACCACTTTTGTTTTTTAAAGGCTTTACCCAAGCGTATCGTGCATATAAATCTATAACGGTCAATGCGTATTTATAATCTTTTTCATTCGGCATATGAATAAGATCAGCACTCCAAATATCATCTTTATTAAATACTTTTACTTTCAATAGATATTTCGGCTTTCTATATTACTTGTGGATTTCAGACGCATAGCGTCCTAGGTTATTCGACATTTCAGACGCGTAGGTTCGAGCGTTGCTCTCAGACATCTTTGCTGTCGTTTCATTTAAACCCTGACCGAATAATATTTTAGCTTGTAAAGCTTTCTTAACAAACATTCTTTCAATTCTTTCTCTAAATGTAGGATTTCGAATACTATCTAATTCTTGAATCATCTTCTTATCAGCTACATGACGAGATTTTAGGTCATGATTTCGATAAGCTAAATCATGTCGGTAATCCGCGGCATCTACTCTATTTATTGGTTCTTCACCTGGTTTCGGATTATTATTCTCATCTAGTCTTATATCTAATCGAGTTCCTGGACCGGTATATGAATGACCAGGAAGATGTTTTTCTTTCGAATATTTACTCCAAATAAAACCAGGAAAGTTTTCTAATGTTTTTTGTATATCACCTCAAATATGCTGACAATTTGAGGTTTTTTTACTTTTAAGAGATAATTCAATAAATCTAAATTAGCAATTTTTAATTTAATTAAATTTTCAGAATTTGTAGAATCCATTTTAAAAGATAAAATATTTTTAAGGATAAAATAAAATAAATGTTTTACCTTATCATACTAGGACTTAGATATATTCCAGAACCATCTTTAGTTTCTTTTATTTCTATTAAATCATCAACATTGCGGAGAATATTTTTAAGAACTCGTTTTCCTTCATCAACTAAATTTAATTTACTAATAAAATTATCTACTATTCCTTCACCCCTAGCAACTTTCTCTAACTCTCTATTATGACGTTTCTGTTCTTCTAATGCTGCCTTCTCTGATTTATTTTTATTTACTGCCTGGACAATACCAGCTGTCCCACCTGCAACACTTCCTGCTGCTGCTATGCCACCGATTATTAGTGGAATTAATGGGAGAATCCCGCCATTCTTTTCTTCTTGTAATTGAATATTCTCTATCATTGGTTTACTTATGTAATACTTTTTTTGTTAATCGTAATAGTTTTAGGTGTATTTTTGTCAACAATATTGCGTAATTTTAATTCAACAGTTTTATTATTATTACTTTTCGCTTGCGACATTTTTAATAAAAAAATTTTAAGTTACGAAAATTTTTAATCTATTGTACTTATGAAAAATTTTTAAGTTAAGAATTTTTAAATTATCAAAAATTTTAATCTATTCTAGTTATCAAAAATTTTAAGTTACTAAAAATTTTAATTAACCAATCGGACCAAAGGTCCTAAGGTTACTAACCGATCCTAGCCATCTTTCCATTAAGAATTTCAATAGAATATTTTACATCTCCTAGCAATAAACCATAAGCCATCAATGAAGTTGTGGAATCTTTTTTTTCAATATTAATTGTTACATCACAACCAGTCTTGATAATATCTTCATATTGTGCACTTAAATCGAAACAGAAAACAGGATATAAATGTCTCCAATCTCCAGGAGTTAATTGTGGTTCAACTCCAAATTCTATACAAAGATTTCGATAAGAATCATATCCTTCCATAAATTGATTATTGGTATCATCGAATCTTAATGGATCAATTGGATATCGGGTTTGATTTAATGAAACTTGTAAACTTCGAATTGTATCAATATGAAAAAGATTATTGTTCTTATCAAAACTTGGAGAATTATTTCTTTGAAAAGTTAGTAATAAATATCTTGGAGTATTCGCAGTTCTAGTAAAATGCCAGTTAAATCTTTGCTCTGAAAAAGTTACTGAACTAGCAGTTCTCTTTAGAAAATTTACTGGAATTGGTTTGTTAGTGTTTAATCTATTTGCAATATCTAATTCGACCTCTAAGCTAGGAGTAATATGCCTAATCCACCATTCAAGTCTATCAATTTTTAAATATGCTTTTTTTCCAGTCTTACCATAAAAAATTAATTCATTATTTGCTGTGCGATGAATTATTAATTTAAATTTTAATTGACATGATATTTTGTCATAATCTAAATATCCGAATAATGGAGACAATGACCAATTTACAGTCAGTTTACTTTTCTTGTTAAATTCACGCCTTTCTTTATATGCACTATTGTTTGTTTTATTTAAATGTTTTGCAATATTTTCTACATCTTTCGCAATTCCTGCGGCATCTGTTCCAGCGTGAGTTAAATCATCAACAATTACACCATCATTAGTATCAGGAAACCAACCTTCGATTTCATACTTTTTATTATTTTCACCAATTGTTACAAATCTAAGCATTGTATCAATTACACCTGGAGAATCACTTATTGTTTCTATATTTTGAGTTGCAACATCTAAACGCATTTGTGTAAATAATTTTGGAAAAAAATTATTCTCTAATGCAATATTATCGGTTTCTGGTAATGGTGTTGTAAAATTGGCATCACTATATAAAGAATATTCACAGTGTAAAAATGAATCAGGTAGATATATATAACTTTGTTGATTATCAACTTCAAAAATTAAATGTCCTCCAGTATTTACTCTACTAGAAGATCCAGGATTCATAGCAATTCTTATATAGTCATTCTTTTTTTGACTATAACTGACGAACGGAGGATCGTTTAATCTAAATTTATTTTCGATAAGCGAAGACATTTTTATAAAAAATAATTTGACTTTTTTGTTTTTTCTCACACACAGAAAAAATTTTACTAAAATAATTTTACTAAAAAAATTTTGCTAAAAAATTTTACTAAAAAATTTTTACTAAAACATATATTTTAGAATTTTGCTAGACCAGCTCCGCTACAGCTTTGCTGGTTAGACCGAAGGTTGCTGTTAACACCATTGCCTCTTATTTCTTTTTCTATTTTCTCTTTGGGAAAAATATTTACGATTGGTTAGTAACCTGAGGACCTTTGGTCCG